>CAAKHF010007986.1:33870-55895 GCA_901007745.1 Hippocampus kuda
GGTTTCATACCGTTTTTGTGTGTCGCCATCTTTGACGCTGATTTTGCTCACAGTCAGCAGTGGTTTGGTGTCCCGTACGCCCCACGTCATGATGGTCTGCACTCGGTTCCACACGTCTTTCCACAGAGCCGAACCTTCCCAGTGGAACTTGAGCAACATCAAATCCCCCAAATGTTTGTCCATGGTGATCAGGAAGGTGTACGTCTTATTCCCCAGAACCTGCTCCGTGCTTGCCGAGTTGAGAAATGAAACAATGTTACATTCGACATCTCATGATTATGAGGCATCACGCAGATTTTTACACAGGCGTGAATTATGAATTTGTAAATGCTGTCTTGCTTGCAACAATGCGTGACAGCACATGGCGCACGCTTGTGAATGGAGGGTCGTGCTCACAAGGCGAGAGGGAGTGCTCCGCTTTCCTCTTTGGTACCAGTGAGGGAGATGCTGAGCGAGGGCGTGGTGCTCTGCATGGGCTGCTCAAACTGAATCCTCAGCTGGTAGTGATAAACTGCACAGGATGTCATAGAACAAAGTAAATTAAATTTTCTGCCTGTAAACGGCAAAGGAGATACATGTAGATGGACGTACGCTTGTAGGGCATCCTGGAGCGTGTTTGCAGGTAGAGCCTCTTGTTGCGTTTTCCCGTTCGGACCTTTTTGATGTTGTAGCCCAGCGTGTTGCAGCGGTTCCTTCGGCAGTCCAGACAGACGCCTTTGTTAAAGGCCCGGTTGTCGCTGCACCTGTACGCTCTGATCTGACGGTCCTCGTTGAGCACTGAGTCAATGAACAGATGCACAGAGCGCTCGTGGGCGCATTTGACCGTTTGCCCAAAGCCTGCAGCATAGAATGAGAATGGGACATTGCTCAGGGGCGTAGTTAGAAATGTTTCAGTGGGGTGGCCAAGCCGATACAACAGCTCAGTGAGGGTTGGCCGCGCATGTGTCTGTCTGTCTTAGGGGTGGCATGGCTCAGTGGTAAAGTGGTCGTTTCCCACTCCCCGGCCATTGCGACCACGTTGAAGTATCCTTGAGCAAGACACTGAACCCCCAGTTGCTCCTGATGCTGTGTCATGAGTAGGCGAATAAGATAAGAAAACCTTTATTAGTCTCGCAATGGAGAAATTCCCAATTCACAGCAGCAAAGTTATAAAAGGAAGAAGAACAACAACAAAATATAGGTGCTGCTGGAAAGGCAGCCACTCACGCGGCGCCATTTTGAAGTCAAAATAACAAAAATAACACAACACATAGGACACAGACAGTCGTCTGACAGAATGTGGTAACAATGGAAAGTGCTTTGAGTACCAGAGGTGGAAAAGCACTAAAAAACTGATCGCCCATTTACTTGGCCTCCCCTGGCCACCCTGTAGCGCTGATATTGCTGTATTTATTCATGTCACTTGCTCTACTGTGCAAAAGTTGTTTCTGTAGCCTATTGATGCCATACGATGATAGAAAATATGTACTTTTGAAAATATTTTTTAAAAAATATAGTACTGTACTGAAGTCATGACATAATTGAATAGAATGTAAAGAATTATTAATTCATTCATTCATCTTCCGAACCGCTTGATCCTCACTAGGGTCGCGGGGGGTGCTGGAGCCTATCCCAGCCGTCTCCGGGCAGTGGGCGGGGGACACCCTGAATCGGTTGCCAGTCAATCGCAGGGCACACAGAGACGAACAACCATCCATGCTCACACTCACACCTAGGGACAATTTAGAGTGTACAATCAGCCTGCCACGCATGTTTTTTGGAATGTGGGAGGAAACCGGAGCACCCGGAGAAAACCCACGCAGGCCCGGGGAGAACATGCAAACTCCACACAGGGAGGCCGGAGCTGGAATTGAACCCGGTACCTCTGCACTGTGAAGTCGACGTGCTAACCACTGGACTACCGGGCCACCCTGTAAAGAATTAAATTAAAAAAAAAACAACATCATTTGCTTCTGTTGTTTGCACTTTGGCCACCTGGGGGCAGTATAATACAGCTATCAAGTATCAAGTATGGACATACATTAGGTCCTCCTTGTTGTTTTTCTTCGCGAAGGATAAAGAATACATGCCTGTGAATATTGTTATCTTGTCTGTCTACCGGTTTCTACAGAAAGTCACCTTGGATAATATTACTCGAGTAAAACAGTTGAAATATCTGAAATGTTTCTGCACTTAAGTTATCAATACTGATTTTCTAATACAGTATTGTAGTTTACCATTGGAAGTAAAAGTATTCAAAAACGGTGAGTGGCTAATTTTATTTTTAATTATTTAGTTTGTTAATAAAGACTAGCTAACCTGTGTCCTGTGGATAAGTGGGGGAAACGTATCAGTAAAAGTATACATCTTATATTGGGGGAAAAAAAAATCCCCAAACTATTTTGGAAAGTAGAGATCACAGCTGGCTTCGGCACTGAATGGCTGTGAATGGTTTTCATAACAACATCAAGATATACATACAGTTGCACTACGTATGTATATGAGCCTCATACCTGTCTAAGGCTGACACCTGTCACACATTGACGTTGTCACGTCCCCTTTCAAGTCATCATGTGACTGCGTAGCCTGGAGGCAGCTTGCCTCAGATGCTCGGACCGAGCACAGGAAGGAAAGGCACATGTTGCTAATTAACTCTCAAGCGTGACAGTTGCTTTAATGTGGCACTCACCATCTTTTTTTTTTTTTTTTTTTTTGCATTGAGAGGCACCAAAACACCGCGAATCGTCGAGCCACTCCCGCTCAGCTGGAGGGAATTAAATTCATCTGCCCCAATGCACACAAGGAGAAACTGTCAACACCAGCAAAGATGAACGGGCTCAGTGCATCCAGGCTCCTCAAATCTCTGTTTTGAGGTGGCGGCACCAATTAAGAAAAAACAATGTTATGACAGAGCAGCGGAGGAGGATGCACCGCAGCTCTTCCTGTTTGACTGACATGTTTTGCCTTTGCACATATGCGCCAGTACGTGACGATATTCCATCCGGAAAAACAAATATTGATCTAGTGAGGAGCCTTGAACGACCACTACAAAACTAATTTCTTTATGATATACTGTACAGTAGTTATGAATAGCCTACACACCCATGTTCACATGCCACTTTACACCGCTACAAAAAAAAGACGCATCAAAACCCTTTTTCAGCAGTCGCGACCGATAACCTTTGAACTCAACTATTATTTGTTCTTAATAGTTTTTATCTTTTTGAGAGGGGAAGAAAAATAAACTGGAAATACTGCACCTGCGTGTAGACGTGTTCGTAAAAGTGTGAGAATGTGATTGTGATGTTTGAAAATGGAAGAATGGAAGCGATGAAAGCTTTCATTGTGTAAGTGTACCTAATGTTTTGACCGCTTGTAGCGCAACATACCAAGAAGGCCGTACTGGGAGACGTGCTCGTAGATGTTGTGCAAGTGGCATCCAGGTTGGAAGTCGCCCCCATTGGGGTAAAAGTCATAATGAGCCACAGCTTGCTTGATGCCCACACTGAGGCCCAGACGCTCGTGGGTGAACGTGTGAACGGCGTCCACGAACTCGGCATCGTCGGGTGACAGCCTGTCCGTTGGCGACATGCCTTCAAACAACGGCCCGGCCGGATCCAGACCTGCGCAAATGTCAAAGGTCACCAAGAATGGCTGTGCCGCGTGAACGCATCTTCGTATTTGTCCACACCAAACTCACCAGTAATTCTTCCGATTTGGTCTCGTCCTTTAAAGTGGCTTCCAGCAAATCCAGAGATGTGAGCGCCGAGGCTATAACCAATCAAATGAACCTTCTGGAATGAATAGTCATAGTGCTCCTGTGAGAGTGAGAGTAATACGACTTAATATTACAGGAAGCCAATTCATCATTTATTTCATAGGAGGAAATCAAGTCAAAAATTCCCTTTGCATCAATATGTTCCATGCGGCCCCAATAGTCTAATTGCGGCATTCTGACTAATTTTGCAGATACGACTACGATTCATGCAAAGGACATCACAGCTTTTCAGGTGTCAACCAATCATGACTCACCTGTTTTCTAAGTTTGGTTATCTTTTGATCGCAAGCTGAACTGTGATTGGTCGGAATCTGAGCCCTGAGCAGCTGTAATGTCATTTTTAATCGATAACAAAATCGCTGGCCTTTGAGGTAGAGGAAATAAAACGGTTGGATTTTGCTGCTTAAGTCATATAGCACAAATGCAATATGAATCAGGATTATGTGTTTAGACTAGTAGGGCCGCATTCAACATATTATTGTCAAGAAAGTTTTTCGCTTGACTTCCCCTTTAAGATCCATTAGTCCAACAGATCCAATAGTAGCAGTACTGTGCATCTGACCTTCTAGTTTTTTTCTCCTACTATTAGTTTAGGTCTACTCTTTTATATAACATTTATGAAATGCATTTTCATTTAGGTTGTTTCGCTTTTCCTATTTTACAGCGCCACGTTGTTCAAACGGTCGAACTACTGTGCAGCTGTCCTACAGTTGTGGAAAACCCTTCTGGTACCTTGAGTGAGGACAACAGATGCGCAATGTCTTTTCCAACCGTGCGCGTGCTGTGAGCCGCTTTGGGGTAGTGCTGGTGAGCCAGGGATAGCCAGTCGGTTATCATGACGTTGACGTCTCGCAGATGAGTCTTGAGGACGGAGGCCAACCTGATCACCCAGTTTTCCATCATGCCGTCCATCTGCCCAAAGATCGCAACACAAACTTTTCTTCTTCATGTTGTTGCTAAAGTCAGTTGATTTCAACTTTTTTTTTTTAAATACATTTTGTTTATAGTACTGTAAATGTACTGCTGGGCGCCGTTTCTAATAATTTGTGCCAGTCATGCTTTAAAATATTAGAAATTACTCTTGGTATCATCCATATCTCCGCATTTTGCTGAGATTTGTTTTATCCACGGGACAACAAAACCAAATTTTCTCTGTCATTTGGATAAAAAGTAAAAGAACATTAGGAGAACCATGCTTTTCTACAAAGGATGGCAACATCAAAAATAAAAAAAAATAAATAAAATAAAACCGACTTTGGGCAAAATCCTCCAAAATCATCACATTTCAAGCCATAAGAGATATGGTTGCTGAGCCATTAATATATTGCATCGCCAAAGTGAGCAGGCTATTTTCAGCACTTTAAATAGGTTAAAAATTGTAAAAATCAACCACTCATGGCCTGACCAATAGTAGAGTTGTACAAAAAAAACTCCACTTTTGATTGCTAGTGAAATCCCGATTAATAAACACAACCACTACAATGAAAATAAAGTTGTAAAAAGTTTAATAACAATAGTAATAATGGAATAAATCTCACAGATTTTTCTTCATCGTATGAATGCTTTTGCTGACGGTTGCCCTTTTTGATGGCGCTTTAGCACCTGCCCGCAAAAATGTGTGCGCGTGCCTGTTGAAACCGCGAATGCAGTTTACAGCATTGCAGACCTGAACTTCATCTTATTGTTTCTAAAATTATGGTTACGCAACTTTATTATTAAATGAGAGGGACATTTAACACAGACGGTCAGTATGAACTACAAGCAGGATAATAAAACAAGCTGTTAAATAACTAATCCAATCAAAAGTGAGCATTGTGATCTTTTTGATAGACCCTCATTAAAGTGCGCAGGTGTAGCCACAGCGAGTCGTCCGCCGTTACGCTTCACAAGCGAGCCAGCCGGCAGCGTGACCTTACCGACCACCCGTGAGTGATGATGATGAGGGGATTAGTGGCGTTGAAGCCGCAGGACGAGAGGCCATGCAGCTGCGGCGGCTCCAGTGTGCAGGTGTCCTCTCTCGCCACCAATAGCCGGAAGACCGAGCTGCTGACGTGGGGCTCTTTTGCCTTCACAGGGACCCTCTTGTCTCCCAGGACGGCCACGTCTCGGGGAGAAAACACACACACACACACACACACACACACACGCTTATCTGTGAGTAACACAACACGGCTGACGCACACTCATGTTTGCTCTCAGGTGAATAGTTACAAGTCATATCGAAACAGTATGCAAGGGTACATATTGATGGAATTATGTGGTAGCGCAGCCATTGTATGAGGCCATTTTTTAAGCATTTATTCCATCGCCTTGATATCAAGCTTGAGTTTCCAGCTACTAGTGCACGTCAGGTCCTCACGAACGCTATATTGGGCATGAAAGTCATCCACAGATGAACTGTACGTAACAAAAGTCTTATAATAGATTTTAAAAAATTATTATTTTTTTAAAATCTATTATAGGACTTTTGTAAAGCCACCATTGCATCATGCAGTTTGAACATGTAATTCAGTGATGCTTTCAGGTACCACTAGAGGAAGACAATATATCACTCTTAGAGAATAACTGTACTAGACAATTTGGCGCACTAGTATAGAACAATTGTGTTTTGCTTGTAATGTTTGTTTTCCACCATTCTGTGACAGTTCTGCACACTAGTAGGACAACTGCATGTCACCAATGAGGCATAACTGCGCTAGTTGACACCTAGATGTTAACTAGTGCAATTTTATATCACTAGTAGCACACAGTTTTCAAATACACGTAGTTGTCCTACTGGTACAATACTGCACTGGTACAATGAGTGTACCAGTGCATAGAACTTAAACTGGATGTCATGGATCGCGAGTAAATGCTCAAATTGATGGAAAATTGCTTGTGCAATTCTACCCAAGTACATGGACTTTCCAAAAAGCTGACTTTGTCCTCACTAATAAGACAATTCTGTGCACTTGTCCTTACTAGAAATATGTATCTCCACCTCGTGCCACTTTTGGTCTACCAATACGGAATCACACCCAAAGAGCTGCACGAGGAACACTACTAGGACTAACTAACTGCACTAGTAGCCTTCTTGTATGTTTAAGTTATCCTACTACTGTGCAGAAATGTGTCATACAGTAATGAAAGTCTGTAGTGGAAAAAGCATGCATTCCATATCCTTAATATCCAGTTTAAGGTCGATTTACTAGTACACTCTTCGTCGTCACTAGTAAGACGATTCAGTGCATTTGTGGAATAACTCAGGCACACTAAAAAAAAAAAAAAAAAAAGGACCTTGCTAGTAGGACAACAACGTTACATGTGAGGAGAAAGTGGATTGGATTTTGGTGCTTGTAGGGTGCATGGAGTACCTATGGGTGAGGCACTCCTACTAGTTGGCCCAAATGCAGCTCGGTATTAGTAAGGCTTAATTGCATATTAATATTCCAAAAGTGGCACTACTGTAGTAGTGGAAAAAACTATTAATATGCTAGTCATTCTACTAGTGCACCCTAATAAATGCTCTTTCCAGGTCATAAGGACCTCTTTGGTACTTCTCAACAAGTTCGGTTGAGTGGAACTCTGTCAGGTAGAGAGAGAGAGAGAGAGAGAGAGAGAGAGAGAGAGAGAGAGAGAGAGAGAGAGAGAGAGAGAAAGCAGATATAGATGTAAGTGTGTTTACACGTGTATATACCTGTGTATACATTTTATCTGTTTATACCGTATACACACACACACATAGATTTGTATGTATGTGTGTATCTATAAAACACATTACGGTAATTCTGGACTTCAATTCGTCAGTGTTTCACTCGTGTGCTTTCGGAGCCGGTGACTCACCGGCTGGATGTCCTCTCATCTTCCTTCCATCTACGGCGTGACACGTTAGGAGCAAACAGAACAGGACTTTCAGCACAAAAAGGGCATCACACTCGCTCATCGCTCCTTCAGGTGTCACAGTCAAGTCTGGGAATGAGATCCGTTCTCTCGTTGTTTGTGTCAGAGGGGCCTAATCGTGGTCATGTGGACTAAAGTAAAGTACAGTGGAGTGGAGAAGAGCGAGGCCTGCAGCTGGCTGGATAAGAGGCACTGGGCCTGTGCTGATTGGCTGGCGGGTCAGGACATGAGGATCGAACAGGTTGCGAAATAGCCGAGGTACGAACGGTGGGGAGGCCGTCTGATGCAATGCAACATGACCCATGAGCCACCTAGCATACTGTGCCTGCAGTACTTAGCGCTCAATAAGAAATGAATAAAGATTTCAATGAATGTGGAAATGTCCTTTATTCAGATTGTTTAGCGCTGTGCATGGGCCTCAATTATAAAATGTCTTTCTGTATTTCGGAGGTGTGACTATTGTATCACGATGTGGAGGACTTTACTAGTTCTTTCTGTTAAAATCAAAAAAGAAAAGTCATACAGTATATAATGTCGTGTAGATTTATTCAACACAATACAATACTTTCGGACAATACTTTCGGAAGACACATTTCTACCAATTTTCCAACTTCTTAAGACTACAAGTAAAATCACAAATGTGCTTTTTGTGTCATGCATATAAGTTGTATATGTTTTCCACCATTTTTTAAATGCACCAGTTTATATAGGTCACCATAGCAAGTCGTTATCATTATTTGCTGTCCTTTTCGCAGCTATTTACTCTTCCAAGTCTTGCACCTCTGTTCAATCAAGTAAGCATAGATCCAAATATAAACAAAAAAAAAAGGTCATTTGAATGTTGATGCTTAGGACAATGCACTCATTTCAGTCTGGAGTTACGGTACATTTAGTTGAACATGTGACGTCACGTCAACATAATTGTTCAAGTACAAACATTTGTGAGTACCACTATTGATTGGCTTACTTGAAATGATGTTCAGTAAATCAGTACAACAAATATCAAGAAAGAATCGTGAAGGTCAGCTCACACATACTCTAATAGCTGTTATAGTGTCAGGTTGTTACTATTAGATGAGCTGTCGATGCACTCTTGGGACTACTTGGCTGTACTCTACATCCCTATGAGAGTACTATGATCTTATTCCTATGAATATGATCTTATTCAAGCTTGATATAATTGCAGTATATACAAATGAACTGTGCATCCGGATGCTTCTTAGCTCCCTTGTTAGTGTCATGGCGCCAAAGGCTGTCGAGGTATTTTTGCTCGACATATTTCAAAGCATCTGTTAATGTCCTGAAATGGGCTCATTCGTACTATACCTACTTTGTGGTTTTTGCCTAAAGGAGTTCCTCAAGGTTACGTTTTAGGACCATTGCTGTTAATGCACTCATCAAGATATCGGTGTTACAGTGTGGAGACCCTTTTTCACATGGTACAAAGATCTTTATCGCATATTAAATTTTCACACTGCATGTTAGATCCATAATCAAAATAATGTGATAAGAATAAAGTTGTGAGTGAGTCACACTGAGCCGTGAACGTTTTTGGTGTGCCTCAGGCAAAGGGAGGAGGGTCCAAAGCTATTATAAGAAGCTTTTACCCTCCCGCGTTGGAAGTAACTACAACACCATTACTGTATGATATTCATTAAATATGAACTTTAAAATTTGATTCTTTATTTAAATGTCCATTAAGGGCACACATTTATAAATAATGCTGCTCTTCCTTCCACACACACACATACACACTGTACACAGGAAATAACTATATGTACGCGTCAACTCTCCTCAGCAAACAGAACACACATTCATGTGGGAATTCTTATCCATATACCGTCAATACATATACGTACATTTAATATTTCTTAGTCACACTTCAGTTCTATTTTTTTACAGGTAAACAACTATAGTGGTACAGGCTCATTAATGACACGGTAACAATATATCACCGAACATTTTGGTGTCACTTTGACTTTACAGCTCTAGGGCCCAGGTGGCAAACTGCGGTCCTCAAGGGCCACGATGAGGCATGTTTTAGATGTTTCCCTCCGCCAATACGCCCAATTTAAATGATCAGGATCATTATCGGGCTCCAACAGAGATTGCTCATGAGTTCATCATCTGACTCAGGTGTTTTGGAGAAGGGAAATATCTAAAACATGCAGGACAGCAGCCTTCGAGGACCAGAGATTTGACACCTGTGCTCTTGGGTGCTTGGATATACAAAAGAAGGGACGTGCATAGAATCATTTAAGGCGGGAGTTTATATATATATATATATATATATATATATATATATATATATATATATATATATATATATATATATATATATGATAATAATAATAATAATAAAATAAAAGAATTAAAAACAACTCCAACTACTTGCAGAGCTTTGAACACATGCAGAAAATAAAGTGAATACTACTAAACATATATTACTGTAATGCATTTATATACAGTGGAACGTCCATAACGCACACAGGAAAATTCTCTGGCTGATAACTACAACATCATCAATACATTTGATAGAATTAAATACGGCAAGGCTTAATCAATACCAGCATTCCCTATAAAATGCCACACAAGGTTGTACTTGTGATTAGCTTCCCTGTATACTTGTAGGTAGTTGTGAGGTTGGACAGGCCAGAATTGTTATCCTCAGCCAGTGGTTCATAACTTGGGTTCGATTGGAAAGGGTTAAAGAAAATATGGAGGTCACTCCAATGTGTTTTCCATTCATGTGTGCTGCTTGTATGACACGTCGGATACAAGTGTACTTAAAACCTTGCCTGTACACTTTTTATGATCGAACAAAGTGGCATTAAAATTCGCACCACTTGGAAGCCAACCTGAGAAGGTACTGTGTGGAAGTTCATAAGTTTGCATAATCAAGTATAAATATTTAGGTGCTAAGATATGTAATAGCTACAGTACGTACAGTATTATTTAATGGTCATGCTATTTAAAAGAATGTGGATCTATCTCATCGTGTCCAAACAATACAGAGATAAAATGCACCCTTTTTATATGAAAATATGAATCACTTGCAAGTACAACGTTCCCACTCAATTGTGGTAGAATAATACCTGACAGGTTTGCAAAAATAGATGAGTGTAGCTTACTTCGTTTTACTGATGACATCAAAGATTGAAAACAAAAAATGCCTGAAATGAACAATTTCCATTGTAGTAAACGCCTTGAAATACTGTCCTTGATATAAAATGATTCAACCACAACATAGTAGTTGAAATGAAACTTTTTAGCTTAGAAGCTAAATAAGAAATAAATAATAACATGATAACACTACAGTAAGGAAAATTATTTTTGAAAAAGAAAAAGTTTTCTTCATTATCATTGCCTTTCTTCATTGATTGTCTGGGAGAAATCCTACATTTCTTCAACTGCTTTCTGAGGAAACGTTTATTTCATGAGCATATTTGCTTCTAAGACAAAGTTATGATTTCATACTTTTGTTGGCCGTTGTTTTCTTCCTGCTGTTTGGGCTCGGCGTGGTGCAGCTCGATGAAAAGGAAGTAAATAGCGGCTCCCACTGCGCCGCCAACCATGGGTCCGAAAACGGGGATCCACCACCAGCACCCTCCAGCCCTGCGAGAAAAAAAAACACATCAACGCATACACACACTAAAGTCGTTTATTGGAGCCTCACAGAACTTAGGAAAATATGTGCTCAAAGTGAATTTACAGAAGAAAGTGAGCCGACTCTTCTAAAAATATCCATTCATTTATTTATGATTTGCCGCTTGCAAATTGATCTATTAATGGATATTTACTTTTTTTTTTTTAAAGCTATCCACTCTTATTCGTTGTTTTTGTGCTCAGGCCAGAGCCATGTCCAATATAAAAGTAATGCTCTGGCACCATCTTGTGGCGTCTTACTGCCAAGGAAGGACAGTATGTAAGGACAGAATGACAAAAAGCCAGGAGTAATTGATTGCACCTCAGAAGATTAAGATTTGCCTACAGATGCAACAAGATGGCGGCAAAGTCAAATAACTCCCACGTATTTTTACGTTGAATTCTATTTCTAATAAATGTGCTCAACTGTAATGCAACTTCATGGACACCATGTGTGAAATGGCGCAGGTAAGCGGCCTGTCCTGATCCCTGATTAGTCAGGTCTTCTAAATAAGCAGCTCTATGTCTGCTGCATGTGTCCTCATTGTCACTCTGGCTGACTTTTTAAGTGAGTGATTAGCATCCAGCATTATAGCACAGCATGTGAAGCAGAAGCAGGTTTATTAAAAACAAAAGTCAACAAGTTATGGGGAAAGGGGTGGGGGGCTCTCTTGTCACTCTTGGGGGCTCCCAGGAAGTCCAATGCTGTCGGCAGGCAGCATGCCACTGGATTATCCACTTATGTGGCGCCTCATTGAAGGTGATCTGTCCAGGACACTGGCTCACTTTGTCATTGGGAGCACACAATTTACATGAATATGGGATGAGGAAATCCCCTGCCCTGATTGAGCATTTTTCTAAATTAAAATATTTTGGCCGTCCACAAAGTTTAAAAAATGTATGACAAAAATTGAAGTGAGCAGAGTAGCCAGAAACTTTACTCGAGGAGGAGTAACATTAGTTTAGATTAACATGATTCAAGTAAGTGCCTTTTTTTTTTTAAAAAGTGTTACAAATAATTACTTACATGAGAGGAAGTACATACAGTAATTAGTGAAAAAAAAACCCAAGTACTTCGTAACTGGTGAGTAATGTCTGATCTATTAATTTTTTTTAATCAGAGCAGGAATGCCAAATGACATAAAATAAAATATGAATGTTAAGATATTGCATATTAATATGAAGTTAGCTGCTTTTGCTGACATTTTTTTTTTCTCACAAATCCATAACGGTGGTCAAGCCCCATATGGGGCTGTTATTTTTGCTCTCTGATGATGCAATATCCTGGGCTTATCAAACAGTTTTTGTTTTTTTTTGGTTTCCATAAAAGTGATAGTTTTGGAGATGTAGGAAAATTATCTCCATAAAATCTGGTGGTATGGCAAAAAATCTGGAAATATGCAGAATTTAAATCCATGATCAGTGAGCCCACAAAAAAATGATAAGGCGAGGGACGACTGCATACTCAGAGTTTATCATCGTGTTCCAATCAGGTCCTCAGATGATGAAATGCTTTTTGAAATAATCCTCAAAAAAATGTCTACTCCTCAAGAAAAGGCACAATTTGTATTTTGGTTTAGCTGCTAACTCATGAATGAAATTCATTGACAAAACGAAGGACATTTTTACTGAAACATAAAATGCAGTTTCTGTTAGTTATATTTTTAAAGGCACAAGATTGAAAAACTTCAATATCTACTCCTCATTTTTTTTTTTTAATCATTCGAGAATAATTTGATAATTTTTTTTTCCACAATGTGTCCGGACTTTCTCTTAGAAATAGAGTAAAAAGCTTCTTCTGAAAGGTTCAAAGTACAGTACAGCCAGTGTTCCTCTGCATTGGGAATGCCAAATGAGATGGCTTGGGCGTCAGGGATCCAAGCTCTGACCGTTCTTGTATAAGCTGCTGCCCCCATGGCCTGACCCCAGATAAATGGAAGAAAATGGTTGGATGAATTGGATATAGGATTAAATGCGCAGATGTTCGACAGGAAGTAGAAGCAAAAGCTTACATGAGCACGCATCAAGATGAGCATATTTTTCAAGTGCTTAAGCCATATGGTGAGCAACATGGAAACACACCCTGCATCATGGCCTTTCCACTGTCCTTCCATCCATTCATTCTCTTTGGTGCTTTTCCTCATTAGGGTTGGGGGTGACTTAGAATCTGGGCCTGAGAAGCAAAGTACACCCGAGACTGGTCGCCAGCCAATCACAGGTCACATAATCAGAAGAACACTCCAATTTGCCTCCATGTCTTGAATGAGGATGGATGTATGTGTACGTTCTTGTCGTTTTGATTCTTTTAATACATTGGCAAAAAAAAAACAACAACATGATTTTCACACGGGTGAATAGGGCATTGTGTGTAAAATTGTGAGATTTAAAAAAGAAATTAAAAAAGTCCATAACATGAAATGTCAGAAAAATAAGGCATTGTGAATATTTTCCCGGACGCACCATCTTTTTTTTGGTGTCATTTCTCTAATTTGTCGCATCAAAACAAAGCCAACTTCAATTGGATGAAGGCGCAACATGACCCAGAGAGTGTTTACGCTACGTTATTACTTCAAAGCGCCTCTGTGGAAAGTGGCCAACGGGGTTTAAGAAGGTCTGGTGCGACTGAGTCACTGACACACCAACATGTCGTCCATTAAATGGGTCCGGATGAATGCAGTCCAACTTTCCAGGGATGTTGTCTGAGCGGGATTTCAAGCTTAGCTGTGTGGCCCAGAAGACTTTTCTATCTGATCAATGTAATCAGCTCACTTGAGAGAGAGAAAACATTTTAGGAGTCACAAAAAAAGTTGGATTTCAGCATGTAAGAATATTGTTGAGTTGCTTTGAACCTGCCCTTTAAAGACATAAATACATGCATACAAAAATAACATCTTGTAGTATCTCCTGTAAAAACAGGTGGAGAGAACCAAATAAAGAAGGAAACTTGAGTTTCATTGCTTCATGGGCTTGACTCATGAAGATTTTTCAAGGAACCAAAAAATATGCTTGTTTTCTACTCCTGAAAAATGCTGTGAATAATAGTCACCGGTGTAAAATATGCCCGTTCAGAATTTTCCTCTGTACTTGTGTATAATACTAGGCATGTAACGATATCCTAACGTCACAATACAATATTTCACGATATTGTGGGGAAGGCGCAGATATTAAAAAAAAAGCTCGCAATAGTACAAAAAAAAACTATTTGAAAAAAGATGCACAGTATTGTGTTTTTATATATAACAGTAGTGACAAAGAAATAGGATTGGCCAATCATTTTATTGTCAATTACTCTTGTTGGCTCCAAAGTATCATAGTCTACGTCGTTTGCAATGTTGTATTTGGCTGATAACACAAATAACACAGAATATTGAGGCCCTTACTTGTTAATGCACACACATATCGTAAATAGAGTCTTGTGGGCTATGTGGATGAACATCCACATGATGTGGAGGAATTTGTGGAGGAACTCAAACGTGTTAGATTCCCCTTCATCTGACGATTCTCGTAGGTCTTCAACGTAGGTGGCCAAAACATGCCTAATTCAAATTAAACTGCACTCATAAACTAACCAGCAGAGGGTGCTGGAACTGCACAAATGGAAAATAACTCCGCCTTTTAAACAGATGTGGTGCATTTAAAATTGTCACGATGACAACGATATTGTGGCAATTTTAATAACATTACATTGCCGTATAATACACCCCCCTGATTTGGTTGGTAACCTTTATTATTGGAGTGAATAATATACATGATTATTAAGCCCACTGTATAAAACCTCCTTTGAGATTTTTTTTTTTAATAGGTGTTATTCGCGTGACTTTTACAGTCGTTAAAGCGCATTATGTATTATTATATGAAATCCTACTAAATTCCCATTTGAACCGGGGACAATTTTGTGAACGTGTACACAACGTGTTCAGTGTAGTGGATCAAGTGACGTCAAAGTAGGTGCAGTAGTTTGAAGTCAGATCTAACTGCCGGGTCAAGTCACTTGGGCATCACTATAATCATTGAATATTTCATATCACCGACAGGCTTATGCTCCCTGTTCTCCTGAATGCCACAGTAAGGTTTCAAAATGCACAAAATACATGAGTGCTCTTTGAAATATTAATAACAAAGAGATTTTGAAAGGAAAAGCCGTGGCTGTGAATTCTACTCCTCACATGGGAACGTGCAATAATGCATTGAGGGAGTGTCAGCTAGTAGTGAGTCAGGGACACAAGACTGCACTGAACACGTGCTAATAGCTTCAGCTTTTTATGCTCCAAATTTCAAATTCAAAATAAAATATTCTCTTTTATTTTATGGGAATCATGGGTGCGGTCAAAAACTTTTGGATGTGGTTGAAATAAAGTAATCAACCAATAAAATGTGACATGGGTAGTTGTAGTGGTTCACATAGCCCCAGGAATAAGAACATCTACAATAGACAATGCAAGGAAGAGCAAAAATCCCTTCAGTAGGGCTGCAGCAATTGAATATTTCACAAAGGGATTTTTCTACTCATGAAAAATGGGGTTTTGGTTGACTCGGTGAGTGATGTGGGAGTCTGCATATGAGAGTGTAGACTTGGCTGTTATTACATTAGCTCAGGTTAGCGTCTAGCTAACTGTGAGCCACTTAAATGCCTGGGGAGTAGCTTGTTTACAAGTGTGCTGCTGATGTTTTTTTTGTTTTTTTAACTGTTGCTCAATAGTGATTGAAAGTGGACCTGCGTCTCTGTCAATCCTTGACTACAGGTAGCGGCAAATTGAAAAATACGTTAAAATCTTGGTCACAGAAGTAATTAAACTCATAAGTCAAGGTATCAGTGTACTGTATCTCCTCGGCTGCTGCACTTACCTGAAGACATTCCATCCCCATCCTGCCATTGCGGTGAAGAGTCGCGGGCTGAAGTCTCGTGCAGGGTTGATGGGATAGCCGCAGTTCAAGCCCATGGAGACGGCGATGGCCAGGATGATCAGGCCGATGCACAGAGGCTCCATGCCTTTGGGAGCGCCGATGTTCCTCGAGTCCGTTATGGCCAGGATGCACAGGATCAACGCAGCACTTCCTGCCACCTGACAAAACACACAGGCGGTCAGTCCGTCATAAAACCAAACCACAACTATCTAAAACAAAATGCCGTTTTTAAACTGTGATCATCTGTGTCCTACGTTGTTTGGTTAAAGCTCATTACATGGCTTCCATTTTACCCTGCTTTATGGCTTCACGAGGCAGTCATAAACTAGATAAACATATGGCTGTTTACATGCAAATCAGAAAACCAAATGACAAATTACGCAATGAAAAATCTTCCTGTATGGTCTTTAACGTTGCAACCCACATATCCTGTACATATCCAGCACACGTGACATCTATTTTCAGCGTTGTGCAGAATTGTTCACTCATCGGCAAACAAGTCACATCAAAGTTAACATTTATGCCCACGGGCGCACGGTATGTATGCTCTCAAGCATCTCTGCATGCTCCAGTAGGTTCTACATACAGTACAGTCAGTGTTGTGTAACATTGTTTGCACTCATCATCATCAATAATTCCATATGGAAACCAAGAGCACTCAGAGACTATAAGCGAAAATGTTGTCTAAGCTTGCAAAAATACAGGTGTACACAACACAAATCACTTTGGCACAGTTACAAAATTATATCAATATATTAAATAATAACGAAAAACAAAAACTGGACATGGCATGATTTAGTTATTACCTGGTCAAGGAATCCATTGAGGGTGGAGAGATGCTTTGCGGGATAAGATGCAAATATGCCAGCTGTGGCGTTCTCTCCAGTAACAATAAATTCCCCGCTGCTATATTCCATTAAAGCATCTATGAGAATAACACATGCAGTAAAAGAGCTAGTTGAAACAGTAAAATGCAAATTGAGGGAATCACTCAAAGGAAATGTAACATCCTCTAACGTCTACAAAAGAAATTCAGAAAGATAGCAATAGCCTAACAGTACAATTATACACACACACACACACACACACACACACACACTGTATATATAATGTTTTCGGTAAACAAGAAAAAAAACACCAAATTCAACAGACAAAAAAGTTCAATTGCCTCAATTTAATTCATGCTAATTACCATGACCTGGATGATTTTTATTGATATTGTAAATACAAATAACATCGGCAATTCTGCTATTAAAACAAATTATATTCAGCAGGAACCATTTGATGATATGTATTATATTAATCTGCGGCATCATGGATATTACGGTTAAGTAGACAATTTACTTAGACTTGTTTTTAGGGCAGCACTGTACCTTTAAATACCTTTAAAAGTGTCATGTTGACTTCCATTTACATTTTTGTGAGCGTAGGAATTGTTTCCAAATATGAACAAATCAGAAGTGTGCCTCGACTTGTTGCACTGTACTTTAGGTGGGTGAGGGGACATTTTTACTCACCATAATTCAAAAAATAGACGCAGCAGGCCCCAGCAAAGGCCCCCAAAAACTGTGCGGCCACATACACGGGAAACTTCTTCCAGGAAATCTTGCCCAGCATCACCATAGCCAGGGTGACTGCAGGGTTCACGTGGGCTCCTGGAGCAACACAACCCCAAAGCACACAATCATTGCTATGACTGAAAAGGGCTTGCTCAAGTTCAAAAACTAGACGAGTTCTTCTCTCTCTCTCTCTCTCTCTCTCTCTCTCTCTCTCTCTCTCTCTCTCTCTCTCTCGCTCTCTCTCTATATAATATATATATATTAGTTCTTCTTTATACTGTTCTTGTTTGAAATTTTGTTCTGTATGCTTGTTTTATTTGACCTGACTCCAGCGTCCACTACAGTGGACCACAATATTGTGGTAGCACTCTAGACTAGTTTAGATTCTATTTGGCAAGCAGGTTTTTTTTTTGTGTTAGCCTTGCTGCTCTGACTCCCACACTACCATATGGTGTTCCACAGGGTTCCATTTTGGGGCCCCTGCTGTTTTCATTGTATTTCCTTTCACTGCGGTGCATGACAGTCAGATTTATGTCCCGCTGGCCAAAAAAGTTTTTTCTCTCTCAGGAAGTGTTGTCCTGTCTGGAGGAAATCATGGCTTGGATGGCACTAAACGTCTTGAATTTCAATGTAATGAAACAAAAGTTGTCGTGTTTGGTCCCAGTGGCTGTTCAACATCTTAGTCCTGAATCTCAAGACAAACTCCATCACAGACCAAAGCTAGAGAAATAAACACAACAGGAGTCTTGAATCTTCGATGAACTCCCTTGGTAAACAGAGCGAGGAACGTTAAATATTTTTCTTATTTGATTAGGAGATAGTATGATGCTTCGCTGTATTTCTGCTGCGTTCCTGATCAATAAACTGATGTTGCCTTCATTTGTACTTAGTTTTCAAGGCACCCATCTGAACATGTCTCGCCTGTTGTTTTTGCTGGGCATAACTACACCCTTCATGATCCCACCCTAAAAGAGCAGGGTGAAGAACATTCCATCCCAAATTTGTGGTCCTGTGCTGACAGTGTGGGCTCATTTATTTAACACTCTGGGATCTCCGTTTTGACCTTTCCGTGGTGACACCGCTGGGGGGTATCAACCATGCAGCCATTGTTCGTCTCCCCATCCTGTTCATAAACACCAGGCGCAACAACGGAGCCTGAAGCGGCGCGCCCAATTGCATGTGACATAATCTGTCTGAAGCGGCTTAAGGCACACGTAGAGCGCGGGTCATTAGAGTGACCAGGATGTGTCACACTTGCGCTCCGCCGTCATCCAAAATGGGGGACTACAAAGAGGAGACAATTGTGTTTTCTTCAGTGACGGGGGCCTCCCCGCCTGGGAAGCCTTGAAAAGCAGGCTCGTCACACCTGACCCCCCACCCCCCTGCCTTCCTCTCTGGAGACCCATGCCCCAGTAAAGCTCATTAGTCCAATACCTATGATCATCTTCAGACATGTCGTCCCACAGTAGCTTCCCACTGTGCTGTGGACCCCGGGGCCCAATGGCCCAGTCATGCAGCAGAATCTCTCCATATATTAACCTCCTTGTCCTCTCAAGCCTCACAACTACGACTCTCATTAACCACGGAGAGAGCAACTAGACAGCGCAAGCATCGTCCAGTCAAACCCGACCACATGTGTTGTCGGTTAGGGATCTCTTACACCGGACACGACATCGGGTACATCAGAATCCACATGACAATCTCTATTGGCCAACACAAGGAATGTGTCTCCCTCAGTTGCAGTCACTCTTCTAGAATTACAAAAATAAGACACTATACATTTTGGACAAAAAGACAAATGTGCAAAGTTTAAGGAGTCATTAGCAATGTATTGTATTGCGATGTATTGTATGAATTGACCAATCCTGAGATAATGACTATCAACAACAAATGTTTAAATGATGCACAGCTACAAAAATGAAGATGGCAAGAACAGCAGGAGAGTGATGTGCAAAATGGCATAGTGAAATTATGAAAATATAGGAAGAAGGTAACTCTGACACTGTATGATAAACTGAAAACGGGGTGGCTATCCAGCTCACCCGCACACTTGGTGAAGATAAGTGGTTGGCCCGTAGAAAACAGGTGGCTATTGCACACTTGACTGGATCATATTCATTACTTTTATTGTTTTTTTATTTTTTTGTTGTTGTTGTTTTTTTTTTTACTTTTACTTGCCACAGACTAACAGCAATGCCTGAAACCTCTGTCACATTTAATTCCTATTAAGATGAGATTTAAATTTTCCTTGATTCCCGTCAAATGCTGTGCTTATCTTTTTTTTTTCTTTCAACTTTGTGCACTGCTCCGACTTTGGGGGAATTGTGAATATATCTGCTGTGATTGACAGGCGACTAGCCCAAAGTGTATCCTGCTTTTCACGCAAATTAGGCTGGGATAGGTTCCGGTTCACCTGCAACCCGAATGAGGCAAATGTGAATTGTTATTCTGTTATTATTATACTTTGCCTGCACCTTCTACCGATCAACATTCAGGATGGTATTCATTATTGATTTCAAATATTTCATTCGGCGTTATTATCAATGTAGAGGGATGATTAAACAGACCTGATTGTATTTTTAAATTTTGCCTTTCTGCCTCACTAACTTCTTAAAGTTGCAATCCAAACATGTTGTGCAAGTTGTAAAAATGTCTTCTTCAATTTAAGCTTTACTTTTTCTGAGTGATGGAAACGATCGATGATCAAGACAGCACAAGAAACACGTTCACATTAACTCTAATTGCAGTTTCAAATTTAATGATGTTCTGCAAGCGCATAAGGAGCCGTAAGAGATAATACGTCATGATATTTTGATATCGCCGTGTAAGAGGGATGCTTTGTTTTTTTTTCTTCACATTTTGGTATCAGACGAAGATATCTGTGATCGTACAGTCTGATATCATCCAATTGTGGAATGGCTAATACTTTTTTTTTCTTAATTTAATTGCGCAGCAATAATCACCAGAGAATTACAATAGTGGGTGTTTGCATAATTTCATAATCTGAAAATAAAGTCAATTCTCAGTCACATTATCTCACATTCTTTTGAGATATGTAAAAACCGTGTTTAAAGGAAACGTATTATGCATTTTCTCCACAATTTCAAACATTTTTCCAGGCATTTCAATAAACATTTCTGTAACATGCTTTCGTCCAAATACCACGATTAAGGATCCAAATACACTTTACACACAACATTGCTTGTCTTGTGGAAATTAGCCTCGTTTATGGAGGCAGCCCGATGTCATACAAGTGTGTGACTTTAGCCAGGAAATAATTGAGCCATGAGAAAATGTAAGGCAAAATGTACTAAAACGCATTAAGGCAAAAGAAGTTGGAGTACCAAAGTCGTGTCACAGGCAATGCCCATTTTGAATTTTGTGAAATTGGTTAAAAAAATTGATACCCGTTTGAAAATTTGGGGGGAATTTTGATGAGTAATGTATTATTTTACACCACAAAAACTGTTTTGTTTCATTTGCCGAGGACAGTTTCCCACAGCACATATTTTAATCTCACTGCAGGCAACTGAAGAAACATGTCATTGTGTCCTAAAGTCAGCATACACTTCCTTTTTTTGTGTTTTATTTCTGGTATCTTTTGGACAACTGTGAGACCATCAGCATTGGACAAATTAGGCTTTTCAATTTTTATAAAGATTCCTTGCCTGTGGTTCGCCAGTTGACATTGAAGCAGGTTTGCAAAATTTCACGCTTGGCAAGACGTTTGTCCGTATCGGGCCCCGCCAATTTGAGAAGCTTCATGGCCGCCACACTGCGCCACACTGCTGCAAGTTTTTCGAAATAAAATCTGCTACAACCACCACTAATGTGAACACCCGAACCCTAGAACAGGCATTTTAGAAATTCTATTTGTAGAGTTGCACTGAACTGAACTGCAGTCAGGAAAAGTAAAACATCTTGCCAGGTGGCAATTTTGCAATGTTGCTCAATGGTCACTTTGTAAGTCAAGCAGGCTTACAAAACTGCAAAGCCAAAGTTGTCAAATGCTGATGTGTTATGTCTGTCAGAATTATTGTATTGCATTGTTTATTGAACATATATACAATAATTATACCTGAAACAGAATAAAAAAGTGACTTCGGGACACCGTGATATAAAAAAAAATAATAATAAAATAGGAATAATATGAAACAACACCAGACAACAGGACATGTAATTCACGTCACTTCTTGGGGAGGGGACACCCTGTTAAATCCTCCTTGTGTCACATTTACATTTTTAAAGTAGGTTTTCAGTGGCGGTGATTGCAGCACAGA
>CAAKHF010007989.1:15090-31901 GCA_901007745.1 Hippocampus kuda
GGGTGTAAAGCCTGTGCCACCCACCCCTATCCATACTCCGCCCCTGTTGGCACAGGGTGTACGACGCTGTCAAGTTGTTGCTGCGTCGGCAATAAAATCTACGCACGCGCGCGCACACACACACACACACACACACACACACACACACACACATACACTCACACACACACACACACACACACACACACACACACACACACACACACACACACACACACACAGATTTGTCTGTACTGAATGTATCACTGTGTAACATGACTCTACATTCTCACAGAAACAGTTCCCCTTCAGCCTGAAGGCAACGCTGCTGTTCTCAGAGGCCTTGATCTTGTCAACTAGAGTTACAACTCCAATTTGTTCTGTAAACTATTAGGATTGCTATCATACGGAGCTGTAAAAAAAAAAAAAAAAAAGATTTGAAGTGGTTGACTGTACAAAACGAATCAAACTTGCTGTGATTTTTGTAACAATTTAATCTGAATTTGTACAGTAAGTAATCTCTTTTGCATTTTTTAAATCAGCCCACATCCATTGTTTTTCAACAGTTGAGTCTTTCCCACACTACATGTGAAATTGAGTGTAACAGGTTCAGTGAAAAAAAAATTCACCAGTTGTGTATTGTGAGCTCAGCGCTCCTGATTATTGCCATACTGCACTTCATGAGGTCATGTTTGGGCTTGCACTGCTAGGCCACAACACAACAAGACTAAATCTGCGGAAGCCAGCATACCATTCGGACTGTTAGAATTCATCAATGTGTAAAATGAAAATTGTGCATTGTGCATTGTGGAGTTGCATTCAAGCTACCCCGAATGCTGTTGAATCTAGTTTAGCGAGATTTTCCACTTCGATGAGGCAATACCGAAGAATGAGTCTGTGTGAACTCCAGGGAGTGGAGGTCAGAGGCGTCTTTTTCTCTGCCATTATAGGAAAGGAGCTTGTTGCTTTCTTACATTTTTACCTTTGTCTGTGGTATCATACAACCGCATTTTTGAAGAAACAAAACAAACCGTTGAACTGCCACAACTGGATAACGTGCCAGGAGCGGCGCAAGCAGCACCGGAGGACTGATCTAATAGAGTAGTTCAACAGATAAGAAATTAGCTGCCATTATTATTGATAAAAATATATGAACCTCTACACTGGGGCAGAATGATTGGGATCGAAATTGTCATCTCAGACATTGTGATTTTGTGATTGTAGAAGATGCGTATCTTTTTTTAAAGCGCTCATATCCCCCAAGTTCACCAATCAGAAGTGGCATGCTATTTGCGGCCACATCACAGTGTTACCCACCTCCCTGAGTCCTTGCTTTCCCGGCTGCTCACAAAAGCTTGGCACTAAGCTAACTTGCTCTGCACCATGTCTATGCATGGTGCAGAGTCTCTCCTCGAAGTAACTAATCCTTGCCTCCATGGCGGCAAATAAGCCACAATTCCAACGAGTATCACTATCACCACAGCAAATGCAAAGGTCAGCTGGTGAAGCAAAAACAGGAGCCAAAACACGCTTGGTCCTCTGCTCATTCATTAATGAATAAAACATTTAGTTTTTCCCTCTGCGGTGACCTGGATTTCCTCTTTCTGCTGGAGACTTGGACAGGTGCCGTTGAGAAAAGCGCTTTACTTGAAATATTGCAACCTGATTGCGCCTTCTTGAACTCCCCAAGAACTTTAGGCCATGGTGGAGGAACGGTGACTATTTTGAAAAACAATTTTCAAGGTAAACGGTGTGTAATGGCCACATCAATCTCCAGCTTTGAAGCCACTTTCTTTGAAGTAGGCCCAGCTGTCCCTGGGCTCCACACTGTCATTTACTGTCCTCCCAAAATACAATAAGGACTTTCTGAATGATTTTTCAAATCGTGTTCCTGTAATCATGCTCAAGAAAGAGCATATCCTCCTCAGGGGTGTTTTATTATTCATGTGCGCTGTCCTGAAAAACCATTATCAAAGAACCTTTTAAGGCTTATAGACTCCTTCAATTCAGCGCTTCACGTGACTCGTCCCGACACATACGCATGAACGAGGACATACTTTAGACCCAATTCTTGCTTATGATCTACCGGTGTCAGACTTGAAAGTCTTGTAGAATGCGATTTCCAATCATATGACTTCTCTTTGACGTTTTCTTGTCCTGTGCTGCTGTTAAATCTGCCGCTCTGGAGTACAGCTGCTGAATGCCTAACCATCTAACTGCTAGTCGCTTCTCTGATGAGCTTTGTGCACCGTCTTCTAACATGGAGCAACTCACCTGTTGCTTCCACTCATCCTACAGTGCGATACTGGATTTGGCGGCGGCATTAAAAACTGTGCGATCAAAAGCTAGACGCAAACCCTGGTTTAATAACAGAAGTAACGCAGCTAAACAGGAGTGCCGCAAAGCCAAACGTAGGTGAGAAAAAAAAAGACAAGCTGCAGGTCTCTTAGCACAGTTAGAGGCCAAAAGAGAACATTTGTCAAAGCAGGCTAACCATCACAATTCGCACACACTATTTACATAAATTGATTCTGTGCTTAAACCTCCTCAGCCAATTTCTACAAACTCTTGCCCATTTAGGTGCAATATATTCCTCAAGGTTTCTCCAGCTAGGATTCTCGTTTCAAACATCATATTTGCATTCTCTGCCGATGACTGTCTGGCGGTGTTTAATTCTTTTGAAGCGGTTTCATTGATGTTTTAAGAGGATGTGGTTTTGCCAGATTTAAGCCATTCGGGCTCCCCGATGACTTTTTTCCCAAATTTGAGACCCATTTCCAAGCTGCCTTTTATTTCAAAATTTCAGTAAAAAGTACTACACGCGCAGTTGAAATCTTCCTGAGATGAACATACATAACATGAGGGTTTTCCAATCAGATTCAAGAAAATAAATGGCAAAGACAGCCACGTTAATTATATTTAATGACAGCCGCCTGGCAAATGATACTGGAAACTGCACGTGTCTTGTTTTGTTGTACTGTTTACATTTGCAGAACCAGGTCAGCATTAGGGGTAGCGCTCTTTCATGCTTCAGATTCTATTTTGTTGACAGAACTTTTTGTGGTCATCTTGGTAGGTCAGTCCCGCACTGCCCCACTGTCGTATGTTTTACAGGATTACTGTAATACACTTTATTTTGAAATCAGCCAATCCTCCCTAAAGCGTCTCCAGTTGGTCCAAAATGGTGCTCCTCGCCTCCTAACTTGTGCTCTTGAGAGGGAGCACATAACTCCAACCCTCGCACTTTCTGTCCCGAGTCGAAAAGACCAGGGGCTCGCTCAGGTCCCCGAGAGCGCGGCACTTTGAGTAACCCTACAGCACATTCCAACAACGCTGTGCGTTTCCAAACAGTCACACGCTCGGTTTGCATTTTACGATGCTTAACTGGATTAATTGTCCTAGTTGGTGGCATCTTGTGTTCAAAAAAAGACATTGTGTAGGTTTAAAGTTCCCACAGGTGGTATGTCACGGTCCCCTTCGGCATTCACCTAGGCGACGAGGAATTGGCTTTGCACGTTTTGCCTACAGCGCAAAAAGGCTGCGCATATACCGGACTGATATTCGTGAGAGCATCGATATATCGATACCAGGGAAACATAATCTGATAATTCCAAATCCAACTAAGATCCAAAGTGCATGCTAGCGAAAACTTGTTTGAAAGAGCACTTGAAACTGCAGTGCTGTAAACTACACCACTCCTTTGTTGTCGTCACAGAAATCCACTTCCTGTATCCACTCCCAGGAAAATGACAGAAATACAGAGTGAGACAGGAAGCACAACTGAGAGGGCTCCAACATAACATGTTATTTATGTCCACATATTTACCGAAATAGAAAACCTATGACTTTTTTGCAGACCAACAGTATCTTTTTAAGATTAAAGGGTTACATACAGGCAATTTGAAGACAAACAAGTCAAACAACCAGCTTTATATTAGTCACTGAAAACGCGTTGCGGGCAAAGAAAACAAAGCTCGTTTTACAGCATCGGCAGCAGTAGAGAGTATTAGATGTTTATCGCTATGAAACATACACAACGAAGTTTTGTTATGTTCTTTTACCACATCGAGATTAGTGCCTTTAGGATGACATTTATGGACTTTTAACGGTAATGTTTGGCAGGCAAACTGTTTCATGACACAGCTGCCGAAGAACATGTGGCATCTCTCTGGCAGACTCTTGACTGCTGTTCTCTCTTCAAAGACTTCGGTCCTGGAATAAAACGTGCATTTTGAGTAACCCAAACACAAGTGGACACTTCTAACTGAGGGCATCCAGCATGCGATGATGACATAGGACCAATTTAGAAACTGTCTGCAAGACCGGCATGGCTGCATTCTTAAGAAGAGAGTGACTGTGAGGATGATCCAGACTCGGTTGCAGGTATGAGATATGAGAAACCTCTGAAGAGACCAAGGAGTAGCATTTTCTATTTTAATTTCCAACTTCATATTGAAGCAGGCAGTGTAAGATAGTAGAGGCATTACAAGTAGTGGTGTTACGACTGGAACAACATACATTTCTCAGTAGTGTGATCATAAAGTCGGTAAAGTTCAGTATCTTTCTCAAGGACACCTGGACATGGGATCGAACCCTCAAACCCTGGGTTGCGAGACGACCACTCTTCTGCAAAGTCATGCCTCTCTCGCGCTAGTGTCCTTCCACAGAAACCCTGGGCTGACACATGCAGGATGCATGAAATCACCTGTACCACTAGCGCTTGTGTGTGTGGGGAAGAAAGTTGTGGAGGCTTTCCTAACAGCTAATTATCTAGATGATGTAGTCGTTAGTCATGTCGTTTAGTAAAAGTCAAAAAGCTACTTTCAGAAGAAAATAAATAAATAAAATAAAATAAAAAGTCCTGCCAAAAAATTGTATATAAACGGCCAAAAAATTTTTTTCATTAAGTACAAGACATGGATTTTGCAGTCATAGTAAAAACAAAGCATTATATATTTAAAATGAAGTGCTGATTTATATCATAGTAAAATTGCATAATTTAAGTTTTTCTTTTCACAAGGGTTCTCTTAACATTTAGCTACTTTTTCCCAGAAGGTCAGACTTCAGATTGCTACATTTCTCTAATGGGTGGCCTCAGTCAATGTGGTGAAGCTTATGTATCAAAACTTGTATCTTGGCTCACTACATATTCCAGGTGGCTTGCCCTTCACTGGAAGTAACCTCGTTGCTTTCACAAGGTTAAAATAACGTAGCAAAAATGTCCAAAGACCTCTTCACAGAAGTGGAGTTTTCATTGCTAGTGGGCGCAACATTTTCGAAGCATTGATGTAATGTCTCAAACAAGACTTGCTCTTGGACTACCCTCACATTTTCTTTTATTGTTTTGGAGTGTGGATAACGTTTTCCATTCAGACTCCATTTTAGTTCTGGAAATATCAATATGACGCTGCAGCAATTGGCCAGTGAAGCTGGAAAAGTACTCCACCCCACAATAAAAATGAGCTGGCAGAAACAAGTCACTTCATCAACAAAGGTTTCAGCGTTAAAGGCTCAGAAATCCATGTTGAATGATGATGTTTTCATTCTGCAAAAGCTACAAGGATAATAGATAGCGATAGGCATATGGCCAGATGGTAAAATACTTTTTTAGATTCTTTTAGTACAAGGAAAGCAAATCTCAAAATAGTACTGCCGACTTCAGCGACTTTGAGGTATGGAACAAATTTAGCAACATTATCAGCACCCATATGTTGCAGCTCAAAAAAGAATCACACGCAAATGCCAAGTAAAGCAACGGCATGAGACATGCATGTTAAGAGCACAACTGACATTTGATGACGATGGTATGGACATCCACTGCGGTGTTAAAAGCAACGCGATGGAAACAAACAGCAGCACTTTCCCTGAAGTACTTTGATAAGAGACCAACCAGACTGGTATCACTGTCGGAATGGTCATTTTATGATGAGATAGATACAGTGGTGTGGAAAAAGTGTTTAGCCCCCCCCCCCACTTCCTTGTTTTTTTTTTCTTTTTTTACATGTTTCCCCACACTTAAATGTTCCCTGTCTTCAAACTAATTTAGATAATAGTCGAAGACAACAGAAATAAGCAAAATGTTTTTTTTTAATGAAGGTTTTTATGATGAAAGGAGGGGAAAAAAAAAACAAACATAGGTGGCCCCTGTGTGAAAAACCCGATTGCCCCTTAAACATGTGGTGTCCCCTGTTGGCAACAACCAAAATCAAGCATATTCTATAACTGGCAATGAGTCTTTCACAACTCTGTGGAGACATTTTGGCCCACTCTTCATTGCAGAATTGCCTTCATTCAGCAACACTGGAGGGTTTGCGCATGAACAGTGTTTCTAATGTAATGCCACAACATTTCAATCGGATTAAAGGAAGGATTTTGAAGACACCACTACAAAAGCTTCATTTTGTTTGTTTCAGAATTTGACTTTCTGATGTGCTTTTGATCATTGTCGTGATGCAGAACCCAAATGCGCTTCAGCTCGAGCCCACAAAGTGATGGCCAAACATTCTCCCACACGATTTTCTGGTTAAGAGCAGAATTTGTCGTTCCATCAATCACAGCAAGCGAGCCCGACTTGGAATTAGCAAGGCAGCCCCAGACCATCACACTCCCACTACCATGTTTGACTGTTGGTATCACGTTCTTTTTCTGAAACACCGTTACATTTATGCCAGATGTTAATGAGCAAGGTTTTAAGCTCAGAGGGGATTGTGCCTTTTCCGTTGCTGGTCCCTCTCTCTGGAATGACCTCCCACTGAACATTCGGCAAGCCCCCTCGCTGCCCATCTTTAAAACCCGCCTCAAAACTCACTATTCTTTGGCATTTGACTCAGCATGACCCAGACTTGATCTTAGTTTTACCGTTTGGTGCTTTCTACCATCCTTGTTACTAATTTATTGCTTTATTGTTGTATATATATGATAGTTGCTCCATGTACAGCACTTTGTAAATACAGTTGAGGTGAGTCCCTGTCTAGAAATTAGTTCACAACTCTTTCCAGTAATAGCAGAAGCAAGGAGAAATGACAAACCGTTTTTCTCCACGATCGTCTCATTGTTCTTGGAATAACATTTTGATCAGAACCCGGAAGGATATCTTTCACTTTCATTTGGAATCAGTCCATTTTCAATATTTGTCAGTGCTCGACTCAGTAGCGCGTGAGCAAACGAAAACGGATGGGATGAAACAGAGACCTACATTAAACGCAGCGCTCAGCGCGATTGACGCATGCACAGAACCATTACCCGGACGAACCAACCAATCGTAGCGCAATCTTTGCGCATGCTAGGCGGAAAGGACGGCTATTTGAGCACGAGCAGAAGGTGAAATATTACAGTAAATTAATTACCCTGAGCCAAAATGTCACAATATAGGTTTGCCTTTGTTAGTTGGGCAAAAAGACCAGATACAACATAAAGCCATTCCTATCAAGTGGATAACTGATTTTGACCCAGCCGCCATGACTGACACGGCATATCTTGTTGACAGTCGATCAACAGCAAGAAGCCTGTTAATGGATGACCCGTCAAAGATGCTGTCATTCTTCAGTTTGCCGGTGAGTCGGTCTTAAACACATTCTCATAGTTAATGGATCACTTCTCCTTTCAGTTTGTGTGACTGTATTATCAAATACAGCAACAAAATGTTTCTTCTGTTTATCATACGAAAACGTGTATCCTGTGTTTGACTTTCACAATATAACATTTGTCATAGAAATATTCTGTAATATTTATTAATGGCAGTGCTGTTTACATTGATAGTAACATTTTCCCAATTAATTAATTGAGCAAAAGAGGCTAGACTGAGAGAAGCTGAGCGGCAACTGCAACCACAGGAACAAGAGGGTGAGAAAAGGAAAATGACGGTGCTTTGGTGAAGAATATTTCAGTCCTGGTGAGAAAACCTTTGGGAATCCAAAACAGGTGATGCGAATGATGTCACATTATTCATCATTAGCGCAATGGGTTTTCAATGGCTAAATGACAATAATGTATAACTTTGCCCTTCAGAAAAAAAGGCCAGATTGCTTGAAGACAGGCGGAGGAGGAACTGTTTTTGAAGGACAGTCAGTTTAGCCCGGATGCAGTGGAATGGGAGCGACAGAGCCTGGTCAAGGTTTTACATCGAGAAAATTCCAAACTGCAAAGCATGGTAGTGAAAGGCAAGTATTGAGTATTACGATAAGATAAGATATCCTTTATTTGTCCCACACTGGGGCATGCATTATTATTGTATATCATATGGCATTTAAAAATCTTGACCCGGGGGAGATTCTAAAGATGCTATCTAAATCTAAAAAGCAATCGCCCATGTTGGCACGTGTGGTTGGCTAGGTAGGTGCGCTTCAGTCATATTCCAGACCATGTTTGAAAAATCACCAGCAGATTTTCTTCGTCATAAAAGAATAACAAGTAGATAAATGAAGTTGTGTTTTGTCTACATGATTGAGCAAGTAACAACCCTCAGTGACTGTTTGTATCATTTTTATGGACTGTGATTGTGAATAAACCGGGTGAATGAGCATGATACACATACAGGTATGTACATGGAGTCTGTGTCAACCCTAAAACGTACTCCCTGTGACAATTATTTGATGATACGTCAATTAACTTGTGGCTTTGTGGACAAAATTGGTCTTTGTGATTGGTGTCTGTTAAAATAAAAATAAAAAAAAGAGAGATTTAACAAGTCTCCCTCAACACCGCCACCAACAAAAATGTTGATAACCACCCCACCAAACATGCTGATGGATCTGAGACTGACGATCTATGTGAAACATCACTTTGCACACCTCACAGACCCACGCAAGTATTTGCTAGCACGTACATTTCTAACATCAAAACTTTTTTTGGCATCCTATTGCTTGTGCTGTTTTTCCTCCTCCTTCCTTGCATTGTCATTCGAATGCTTGTTATGAGTTTGCTTGTTTCATCCTTGCTCATCACGCTCTCATTTTTATTTTACTTTTGCCTACGTCCATCCAGCCATTTTCGAATCCACTTTGTCCTCATCAAGGGTCGCGGGGGATGCTGGAGCCTAAACCAGCTGCCTTGGGCAGTAGGACACCCTGAACCGGTTGCCAGCCAATCGCAGGGCACACAGAAACGAAAAACCATCCGCGCTCACACTCACACCGAGGGACAATTTAGAGTGTTCAATCAGCCTGCCATGCATGTTTTTGGAATGTGGGAGGACACCGGAGTACCCGGAGAAAACCCACACAGGCCCGGAGAGAACATGTAAACCCCACACAGGGAGGCCGCAGCCGGGATCGAAACCACGACCTTTGCACTGTCAGGCTGACGCGCCTTTTGTCTACGTAAGGTGGAAATTGGCAAGGAAGACCAGCATCTTGTTGTGAGAGTGCAAAAGCTTGTAGCACCTCCAATGGTACGGCACGGGTACTCTTAATGCGGCTCATTGATGTCGAAATCCTCCTCAAGTCTAACTTGAAAGGAGGGCTCAGTGTTGTGTCCGATTCCAATGCAGAGTGTTGCAAGCTTTGCAATCTAAGTTCTCAGAGGTGGTTTCCTTCCAGTTTAGAGTGCATCTCTGCCTGCAAAGTGGCTTTTACATTTAAGTATCCAGTGAACCAAAGCAGGGGGTGTGCGTTCAGAGCAACGAGTGACGGCGGAAGTACAGGAAGCAGGGGGATTGAAATGGGCAATCATTGTTGTCGTTTTTCACAGATGCGATTCGACAACAGTTTCCTGGGGCCAAGGAAGCTGATGTAAGAAAGTCCATCAACAATCAAATCTGTAAAGTAAGACATCAGCTGAAGCACAAGTCACAGGTTTCATTAAAATATGTTGCACTGCTGCAGAATGTTACGTTAAGTTCAAAACTATTTTAAAGTTTCGACTTTGAAGAGATTACACTTGAAAGACTTTGCACTGTTCAACTGTTGTGCTGTGAATAAAGTAGTTGTCAACCTCAAAATCTGTTATTTTTTTTATTGATTAAAAAAAATAAAAGTGGTGAGATACCGATTAGTCTTTAATTATCAAATATTTGCTCCTATTATGCACTACATATTTCATGATAATTTCACATATTTTTACATCAATTTCATACATTTACCATATATTCTACCAAGTACTAATCATATATCGTTACCTATACCTCGTGTAAGTTTGCATATAATTTCCCATGCATGTAAAATACATTTACCATATATTGAAAATATATGCGACCCAATTTCTTTACATATATCAATACGTTTTCCGATATAAATTACAACACATGATTGTGGATATTTACAAAGATATAATGATGTATATTTTGTCATCTATCAACACATATTACGTATTCATGATACATATATGCAGAGCAGCAATTTTGGGGGTATTTTCAATATATTACATGGATATATAATATTTTGTGCAATATTTGATCATTAATATATAAATTCATATATTTACAACATAATATTTGTCATATATATTGGGATAATAATATAATATCTTGCAATATATTTCCATTCATATATCGGTAAATATATTTGTCTTAGGTGGGATAGTTGAATCCATGGCAAACAGTCTGGACCCGACCTGCACCAGTTTTATTGTAATGGCAGGTCGTCAATGTTGAACACGGGGTCTGAATGCGCAGCATAATTTGGAGCACATCTGTTTAGAGGATTAGAAAAAAAAAACATGACCTGTAATTACAGGGAAGCGTTCCTGAAGCTCTCACTCTTTCTTCTGAGGAAGGGGCCCAAAGGCCGTCTATCTGCCTGCAGCAGACGGCGGTCTTTTTGAAATCTGAGCCCGATCCTGCAGTCGGAGCTGCAGTCGACAGACAAACAGCAAGAACTGCTGTTTGATCAGGAAGCACAGCAGTGTCGTCGACATCAAGAACATGGCAAAGATATTTGGGAGACCATTTAGGGAAGATCATGTCAATATAACGTTACCTTGCTTGATTATAAAACCACATGTTGCTTGGTCATTTGTTGAACTGTGACCAAAATAAAAGTTGACATTCTACAAATATCAAATGAGCATCGACATCAATGAGCATTCCCAAGTTTGACCAGAGGAGCCTTACTGCATAGACCAATATAATTCATCTAAAACATTTTTTACTTACACCCTTTCCTGGAGAGCCATAAACAGAAAGCATGCGTGGTCTTGTTTTGAGAGGACAGGTTTTCGAATGTATCTGTAGCACCAGTCATAAAAAAGTCAAACTCCCTGACCACAAGAAAACAAAGTTTGCCAACAAGAAAGGACAAATCTGAAGAACAAGTTGTATCCGTGCAAATGGCCAAAGAGCCTCGGCTTTCCTTTGTGAGCATAACGAGGACAAAAATCATTTGCATAGAATCAGTTTTTCACTCTTTAATATGTTGTGAGAGATTTCATCCACATCACGTTGACTGCCATTCCTTGTCGAAGAAAGCATTGGAAAGAGCATATGAACGGACAGTTCAAATTGAAAACAAATACAAGTGTAATATGTGTAATCCTTGATCCAGAGAGATGCAGGCTCAACAGATTTTTCAAGAATCAAACTAGTTAGTGCAGAGCAGTAACACATTCTCAAATGACAAAACCAAAACAGCCTCATTCCGCCAAACTCTAATTCCAGGAAAGCTTGTTACAGGATAAACTCAATTGTGCATTCAAACCTCACCGGGGCCCAATGTGACAAGAGGGAAAAAAAACTATTTGCCATGCTGTCATGTGGAATCCTTCGGGTTGAGTATTAGACTTCCTGGAGCCAATTCTGCCTCTCATCATCGACTGGGTGTCTGACTTGAGTCATTCAACAAGGCCGCCAAGTCGCTGGAGTGAATGGCTGCCTGTAAAGGCACCAGCAGGTAATCAACATGAGAGCAGGTGGCGGGCAGAGCGCAGCAACGCGGCCTGGACATTGTGACAGGCTTGGGGTTGAATGCACCTTTCACAAAGTTAAGTCTTCATAGATATCCTGTATATACATCATCTGTTGCTCAATATCCTACTGTAAATCAGAGTTATTGGTCAGATTTAAGAATAATCTTTGTAAAGCCTAGATCATCCAGATATTTACAAAACTGACAAAGCAGATTAGGCAAGAGAAGCATCGCAGAAAGCAGAGCCCATCTTGGGCTGCGTTGGAAATCAACCTTATCGCAGCCTGTATGTTGTCAGCCACAGCTATCTCTGCTTACCCCGCTGCACCCCCCTCTTGCCTCCTCCTGACAGCGCCCAGACTACTGTAAACTGGCAGAGCTCCTCACTCCAATAAGAGATGAACTCTAGCTGTCCTCTGGAGTAAATTGAAGTGTAAACCACTGCAAGGTGTTATATACATTTTGAAACCCAGAAAGCCACAATTTTGCTCGAGAGTGATGTGGTTTCAATGCTGCGTGGCAGTACTGCCCCTGTATATATAGACTGCATTGTGTAGCATTACACAAGCGCGCATGCCTGAGGATTAGTCATGGGCCCTGTCCTGTCTGTAGCATAAGACTGCAGAGGCCACTAGCTATTGTCACCACTGTGTCACAATACACTCCCAGATATTCAGCAAATGTACAACTCCAGTTTCGAGTGTTCCTCGGTATCGAGAGGCACTTATTGAGTCGACTCCTGTGACGAAACCTTACGAGCAAACATGGCAATGACGGCGCAAGGACACATCATACAGTAAATGTGCTTTTACGGAGCCAGCTACTTGTTTCCATGACCCCAGATATTGCATGGTTCAAACGAGGATTACTGTGGTACTCAACCAACACAAAAGACAAAACTTTCATCGCTCTCCCAAACAAGGACCGGATTTAAGATACCGTAAATGCATTTAGCTTCCGGCTAGATCAAAATTGCTTGTTGTCTCTATTTTAAGGATGAACGGGAAAAAGATCCTTTCAACTCATTTCACAGAAGCAAATTGCAAAGAAGAAAACAAAGCACTTCTCTGCATCTCAGTTCAGCCACCGGCGAGTTAATGATGGGAAATGCAAAATGCTGGGAGGTTCAGCTGCTGAGGCCAAAGCCGAACTCATAATGACCCACGGAAGAAAGGGGGGCTTTGTTCCGTGCAACACTAGCAGGTTTCTCTTATAATGACTTCATGGGCATGCCAATATCTTTCCCAAAACAATCCTATAATGTGACCACGACTCTTTTTGGGGCACCCCAATCATGTGAGCTCGTAATACAGGACTTCAAATAGAAGCTGTGATTCAAAATTCATGAAGGGGGTGTCAGTGGATCAGTAGGAGCAAAGGCAATAGGGCTTTAAAATAACATGGAATTCATGAAAAAAAAAAAAAAATTTCAGATAGTGACAATGACATTATCCTGGTTTACTTCATGTGAGAGGCGGGGTTCGCCCTGAACTGGTCACCAACCAGTCAGGGAGCACGTATAGGCAAACCATTCATACTCATATTCACACCTTCAGCAGAGCCAGTAAGCGCCTCGGGACGACCAACCGGTATGACGTAACAGTCAGCCAGACACCCCAGTCGCCATCACCACCACTTCAACTGGCAGCTGGAACACCATCGGCGGGTCCCCTGCCTTGCACCGGTGTTCGGGTGAACGGCTCCTCCGTCCTGCGGGTCATTCTCCAGCACCGGGGAAACCGCAAGCATGTGCCCAATGAATTGAATATATATTGATTCATTTATTAATATATTGATTAATCACCTAGCCCTAAAATGAACAATGGGCAGCGAGGGTTGCGGAATTTCACAGCAAAGCACAAATCCGGGTGCACATGGTTGCTCAGGTGATTTTTAAAGAATAAATTGCATGGCACAGGCGTATAAGCACAGACATGGAATGGATGCATTTAAAAAAAAAAAACTATTTGGCTGCAGGCATGACCTACCTACTTCACAGTTCAAATGCATGTACTAAATTTCTCAGTCCAACAAAATAATTGAGAAGCAATTAACATTTGCTTGACTAAGTCTGTTTAATCGTAAAATGTTCTTTGCCGGCTTTCTCCGGGTACTCTGGTTTTCTCCAACATCCCCAAAACATGCATGGTAGGTTGGTTGAACACTCCGAATTGTCCCTAGGTGTGATTGGGAGTGTGAATGGTTGTTCGTCTATGTGTGCCCTACGATTGGCTGGTAGCCAGTTCAGGGTGTCCCCCGCCTACTCCGCAAAGTTGGCTGGGATAGGCTCCGGCACGTCCGCAACCCTCATGAGGATAAGCGCTTCAGATAATGAATGGATGTTTTAGACCAGGGGTGTCAAACTCATTTTTGTCTCGGGTCACATTGTAGTTACGGTTTCCCTTGGAGGGCCGTTATGAATTTGGGGAAACCATATACATTTTTAATCACCTTCACGTATTACATATACAGCACACAACAAATTGATTGATAACTAGTCAAGAATAATGACTGTTATTGTGAATTACATAAGACAATTTAAAATATTGGTTCAGACCTTAGAAGCATCATGGAACTTGACATGCTTGATTTGCTTTTGTGGGCCACATAAAATGATGTGGCGGGCCAGATCTGGCCCCCGGGCCATGACTTTGAAACCAGTGTCTTAGACACATCACTCAATGATTCATATTAATAGGTTGCACAAATCTATCACAATGACCTTACACGTGAAGGACACTTGCACACACGAACACAAAAGCAGTCTGATTACCTGATCGACAGTATGACTATAGTGGCAAATTGCTTTTGAATTGTGATTCAACACAATCCCGAAAAAAAAAAAAAAAAAAAAAAAAAACCTCATGAAACTGACCTTGACCAAAATTTGTTATTGACAATTTTATTTTGTTTGTCATGAATGGACAGAAGCTTAATATTTTCACCTTGGTAACATATCCAAAACAATGGACTGTATGGGTACCGGGGTAATTACCTCAAGATGATAGTTCCCAAAGGGAACATATATTCCACAAAAATGGGCTTGGGCTTTCACCTTTATAGCACTTTTCCACCTTCAAGGCATTTGAAACGCTTTAACGCCATCTCCTCATTCAGCGACTGATGACGATGACTAAGTGCCCTGCTCAAGCCCAGTTGGGCTCGCAATCTTTGCGTTAGGACCGCACCTCTGCTGTCCCTGGAGAGGAAATAAAAAACAACCTTGTTCCAGTCTTCACTAGTGCTCACATTCCTGAGTATCTATAGGGGTGGGAGAAATATTCTTTCATGTTCATTGTACAGTCAAGTATTTTGAAGCAATTAACACATTTAATAATCCATCATGAAACAACGGAATGATAATGGAATGGAACTTGGCAGTACAGCAATTGCCAGACAGTCTGGACACAGAACAGAACTGCGTCCCCAACTTAATACCATCCGAGTGCATAACGTTCACTCACTGTACATTTACTTTGGGGTGACATCAACTGTCACGTAAGGCATGCTGGTAATAATGCATTTAAAAATGTGCTCCGCTCCTTGTAAAACCTCTTGCGAGCACAATGGATACCTGTTTAAATCCGATCACTGCACCATGTGATTACAAATGCGCTAAAATAGAAAATATGGCATTTATGCCGAGTTTGGGATGTCTGTGGCTCTGAGATTGGCAATGAGCTGCACACATCAGTGACATCACATCACAAAGCACGCGCCTCATCTGTCTGCAATATGAAGGCACAAGCAATGGATTAACGACAATAAGGCTTTTATATTTATGAGGGATGTGTTCATTGATTTGTGTATGATAGCATCAAATTCATTGCTTTTCGCCAACACTTTGGATAAATACAATTGGACAAACACAATTGAAGATAAATAGGGAAAAAAATATGTATATATGTAATTGAACAGGGCCAGTAAAGGAAAGTCACTGAGGGCTTCCTCGGAAGAATACACTTGATTCTCTGACAACAATACACATGTCAAACTCATTCAGTAATGGAGCGGTTGCAATGCATTTAGATCAGAGGTGGGCAAATTACGGCCCGCGGGCCAGATCCGGCCCGTTGGGCTTTTTAATCCGGCCCGCCAAAGATTGGTTCAGAATACAGTACAGCAATCTCTCGTTTATCACGGTTAATGGGGACTAAAACCACCAGCGATAAAGGAAAATCCGCGAAGTAGCGACCAATTAACATATATTAAAAAAAAATTGCCACACGTGGGCCTTTGCGCTTGAGCAGAGCGCACTAACACACACAGGCCAGTATCCCACTGCGTACAGCAGACTGTTTATGATTAGTCAATTAAGGTTGTTTAGACAATTAAGGATGGAGAGACCTGCTTTTGTTCTTATAAGTCTCTCTCTGTCACTCGCACTCTCTCTCACTCTCACTCTCTGGTTAAGTTTGGGGAAAGTATGTCAACGTGTGTGGGAGCTCAAACGGGAGATTATTTCATTTTTAGAGCAATTTGAGAACAGTGACAAGTTTCCTGCGCTGAATGACACAGATTGGCTTTGTGATTTTGCTTTTACTGTGAACCTACTGACACATATGAACAAACTGAATATGACGCTCCAAGGGAAAAATCAGTTTGTGCATGAAATGCAAGCAAACATCAAAGCCTTCAAGCTGATTTTATTTTCAAAGCAAATGTCAGCCAAGTCATTTGCTCATTTCCCCACACTGGCTACGTTAAAGGAGGCCCCACAAAATGTGAAAAAAAATATAGAAAATCACTGGATGACCTGCATGAGGAATTCAGCTGTCGCTTTTGTGATTTTGGAAAAATTGACAGGGCACTTCAGCTGGTGTCATGTCCCTTCTCACAAGACCCGGAAACAGTGCCACAGGAGTTAAGTGTTAAAGGACAAGTTCCACTCCCTGAAACTGGATGAGTTTTATGCTTCGTAAAGTGCAGCCAAATTTCCAAACATCCAGAAGATGGCACGGAGAATGCTGGTGTTGTTTGGCTCGACATATGTGT
>CAAKHF010007991.1:0-36355 GCA_901007745.1 Hippocampus kuda
AGAACAAAAGATAAATGAGGTCTAGAATGTAACACAAATACGAAACAGAATTCCAAAGCTCTGCGATTGGCTGGCAACCAGTTCAGGGTGTCCCCCGCCTACTGCCCGAAGACAGCTGGGATAGGTTCCAGCACCTTCCCACGATCCTTGTGAGAATAAGCAGATCGGAAAATGGATGGCTGGATGGATGTCTGGCCTATGCAGAGCCACTAGTCTAAACATAGTCCCCTGATTAATCGTGTGTTTGTGGAATATGAATTAAGCAGCAAAATCCACCCGTTTTTATCCACTTGCTATTGACTAAAAGTGACATCACAGTTGCTCAGTGCTCAGGTAACTGCCAATCATGGCTCGACTTCCAAAAGTCACATGACCAAACCGAAAGAGTGGGTGAGCCGTGCAACTGTGATATCATTTTCAGTCAACATCAAGTGGCAAAATGGCCATTCCCTGAGATGGATTAAAAACAAATGGACTTTGCTGCTTAATTCATTCTCCACAATGATAATATTAATCAGAAGATCGTGTTTAGATGAGTGGGGGCCCGCATAGAGCATATTATTGTTACCAAAAAAAAAAGAGTTGTCTTCCCCTTTAATAAATCTAAGTAAAATGAAAATAAATAGCTAAGCATTTAATTGTAATCTGAGTGGCTACTTTAGGGGAATTTAGTTAGAATGGTAAGACTTCTTTTTATTTCACAGTGGGAATGAACAGTTGGCTATTTTGCAAGTTTTGCTCATTGTATTTCATAGTATTAATGACGATTGAGAAACTTGTAATCACAAAATGATGTTATAATGGCCAAATAAAATCTAAATCATTGTTCAGTGTCAATCCCACGTGATCTAGGTTTGACTGTCAAACGGTTGCCACAGCTCCAAACAGCAAATGGATTTCACCAATCATACTGTGTTGCATCTAATATGGCGTTGACGTTGACCTGTGAGTCATTGCGCAGTGAAGTCTATGTATTTACAGTATAGATGTCTATGTTGAAGGCTCTTACTGGAAATGTGCGCGCTTTTTCAATGCTCCGCCCTTTTTTTTCTACTCCCTGGAAGTTGACTCAGTACACCCACGGTAGCGGCACAGACACAGAGTTCACTCGGACGACTGACAAACTAACTCGAACCTCTCCTCTCTGGAGGTGGGACGTCACGAGGTGTGTTGGTCCAGCTATACCTTACATCAAGTTGGACCGCTAGCACGCGCCGCGTCTGTCACAGCAAGGCAGGGAGGGAGCGAGTTGCTTCAACAGGGAAGTCGGAACCAAGTAAATTCGTCATAAATCTCAATTTAAAGTGGATTAAGTTTAGACCCGCAGCAGTGGGAAGAGACGAAAGAAACCGGAACCGGAAAGTTGTGCAACTGTTATACGAACGGTAAGCAAAAAAGTCGCTCTGTTGTAGATGGATTATTTATGTGCTCAAGTCTTGTTTAATACGTCGACATCGCTATTATTTGTGTTTACTTCTCATACTTGTCGTGTGTGTTGTTATACGTGAGCCTTAAATCGGTCCACAAGCGGTTTGTCTGTTGGTCATGTTATTGTTTCCTTTTCTCTAAACGAGTTTTGACGAGACATGAAGATTATTTTTCCAATTTACTTCACATAGGGATCCAAACATGTGCAAGCGCCTTCTACGTGCGGCACTGCTTTTGTCGATTAAACTTTAAACCAATCGATCGTAGGGCAAGGTTTTCCTGTTGAATGCGTTGAGAGAAAAGACCTCCCGAAAGAGCGAAGCGTTTGAACCAAATGGAAAACATTGTCGAAAAGACATATACTGTAAAGAAAACCTGGGCTTCAAACAATCAGCAAGTCAGGGATAAGCAAAGCTTATGAGACTACAGTGAGTATCTAAGACTGTATTTACACGTTATAGGTACATGTGCTCAGTAGTTCCGTACAGTTCCCATCACATTTCTTTGACTGTATTTCCTTGAACATTTAAGTGTCACATAGATGTACCTAATTTGACTGCCGTTACATTAGCAGCACGTGTAAAACCACCCACATGCACAGACTCACGAATTACAAGTAAACAACTACACAAGCGTCAACATTGGGCAGTGACAATGTGGATAGGCCTCTGTTACTTTCACTTTCTTTCTAATACGCTTAACCTCACAGGGGTCGCGGGCGTGCTGGAGCCTGTCCCAGCTGACCTCGGACAGTAAGCGGGCTCCACCCCGAACTGGTTGGCAGCCAATTGCAGGGTACACAGAGACTAACAACCATTTGCGCTCACACTCACACCGAGGGACAATTTAGAGTGTTCCATTAACCCATCATGCCTGTTTTTGGAATGTGGGACAAAGCTGGAGTACCCAGATAAAAAACCCACACAGGCACAGGGAGAACATGCAAATGCCACACAGGAAGGCCGGAGCCGGAATCGAACCCTGCACCTCTGCACTGTGAGGCGGACGTGCTAACCAGTCCATCACTCTGCCGCCAGTTCACTGTTACATAATGCATAATAAACACAAATATTAAACATCACACAGTGTTTTGTTGGCCTGACAGTAACCTTTCTGCTGTCTGCAAATACGGTCATACCTTGGTTTTTAACCATAATCTGTTCCAGAAGGCTGTTCTAAAAACCGAAACCACGCTCTTTTTTTAAAAAAAATCTTTATTGAACACGTCTGCTCACAATTGAACGCTACACGAGGAAGCATCACTTCCTCGTGTCGCTACACGAGGAAGCATCACTTCCTCGTGTAAGGAAGGCGAGAGGAGTCAAGTGGCACATTCAAGTGCGCTCAGTTTGATCGAGAACCGATTTTCGGTCGTAATCCGAGGCATAAAAATTCAAAATTTTTGGTCGAAAACCGGATTTGGTCGAGAAAAGAGACGTTTGAAAACCGAGGTTTGACTGTATTTTTCTTATTTCGTGATGGACACACCTCTTCTTTATCGTATTTACTTTGCTTTTGCCTTAATTTAGACTTAGAGCAGTTTTTTTTTTTTAAATGATTGTATTTGTGTTCTAAGGGCAGATGCAGGTGTGTATACATCAGCAATCTGGGTATTTAGATGACGCCAAGCTGGCTTTGGCAGCCACGATAGTGCTCATCTGTGTGTTTTTGTTGTGCTTGCATTGGCAGATATCTGATATTGTATACAGTATTTCATTCTCATTTGAAAGTGCAGTGATTCTGATCTGAAGACATCTGATTCCTTTTTCACCCCCTCTGTCACAAGCATCATAGCAAAAACATGGTAATTGTGTTGCTTGATCTGTGCAGTGTAAATCCGGACTAAAGGATTTGCTCTACAGTTGTTATTTTTCTTTGGCTTTCTTGTGGCATCACCCCAGAAGGATGTAATAAGAACCATTGAACAAGAAACAGGAATGAATGTGATAAAGGAAGCGGCATGGCCAAGTACATACACAAATGAATTCTATCAAGCAGATGCTTATTTTTCATGTAGCTTTCAGTGCAGTGGCTGATAACTTGCATTGAAATGAGAAGAGAAACATCAAATAATTTCCTCTCCATTATGTGTCTGTCAAATGCGGTTGAAGTGTGAAGTAGCGGTTTGTTTTATTGTATAATGTGTTCGTTAGTGGGAATGTATATGGATTTAATAGTTGGAACCACAGCTCACATATGAAGCAGGGACATGGGTTCTGTCATTTCCTGTGCATAATAGCTTACTGATGGGCTTCCTCCCATATACTTAGCAGATGAAACTCTCATAGAGCACTTCTTCATGGTTCACTCCTCACGCTTATTACAGAAGCAGTTAAATTATGTACTGTCACTCTACACCATGATGTATAAGAAGTTAACCCTTTAACTTTCACACCAAGAAATGGATAAAAGGAAAAAAAAAGTTTCTTTGTATTACGTTTACCCTTGGGTGAAATTAAAACACAAACATATCTCAAATATGCAAATTCACGGTAGTTGACTGTATTTCTGTAGCTGTTAAAGAGCAACAACATGAATAACCTTTTTTTGATAATGTCCTACAAGTGCAAAAACAGCAACCACATTTCTCATTGAGTAATCGGACTAGTATTGCTGGTCTGAAAAAAACGCTGCAAACATGGAAAAACCCTGGTGATGTATGGCACTGTACAGCGCTCTTTCTTTGCATTCCGTCACAGGAAAACATTACATTTCTAACATATTTTGGGTCATTAAACTTTATCTCACTGAGAGGCGTGCCTAAAATAACTCAAGCTTGAGCCATCTCTTCCACTTGGCTGAGAAATATGCTAAAAAAAAAAATCCAGTCGCAAGATGTGCACAATGGCTGCACAATGTAGTGAACAAAACATCGTGATAATGGCCCCTGCAAAATGCATTTCGCAAAAGACACGCATTAAGTTTTAAATGACTGCAAACATTTTTATTTGCATTTATTTACATTATTTTATTTTAGTGGTATCAAAAAATCTCCTAGCCACTTGAGTGTAGTTATACACAAAATCACGTTTGTAGTTTGCCGCTGTTAAAGATTGATTTTTACTTGGTTCAAGAACAATAAATGAATACAGAAGAGAAAATAACACATTTCACAGACTGAACGACCTCCTTTTTTTTTGTTTTTGTTTTAGACAGTGAACATTTTTACTTAAATTCAAACTGTGCAAAGCAGCAAACTTTAGTTTTCTTCCCTCGATACATTAAGTGTCATTTTGGGCTGTGAGACGAAGTGATGTCAGAACCACATCTGCGATTTTACCGTATAAATCAGCACGTTTGAGCCTGGCCTGACCAGTAGTAACTTCAACCGTGTCAGGTTGTCAGCATCAAAGTGTGTCTTAAACTGCATTTGAAATGTTGTCCGACGGCTCTTGCCAGTCCATATGGGACACTCGCTTAGTGGCTTGCGACTACCCACGAGCAATTAATGCTGGCAATAGGCGGCATATTATACAATGTCAGCATAATTTAATTAGAGGTATTTAGCGTCCGATTGATTGACAGGATGACGCGTTGATGTTGGCGGCAACAGTTTGTGACAGCAATATGAAGTGGCCCCTACGACAGTTGCGAAAACGAGTCGAGTCACTCACAATGCCAGCACATCCTGCCGGCAAGGCACTGAAATCCATGTATTATCTCGGTAAATAACAGTTTACAGTATTTTCAAGTTGGCCTTCACACTGCATTGGCGGCACTTACCGTCATGCCTCGCAAAAACAACTGGCTGGCTTGGTTCATAACATGTCAGAAAAATGGCACAATGATCACTTTTCCAAAGTAAAAGCAAATGTTTTATTTTGATTCAACATGAAAGTAATTTGTCAACTTTTTTATGGAAGGTTACAGATATTAGACAATATTAAATACTGAGAAACTGAAAATTTAGACATCTGCGCAATTAAAAATAAAAAAAGCTATTTAAATGATTCATTGATGATCAAAAAGAATTATCAGTTATTTCATTAACCGCTTTAAAATAGACTAAGGTTGTCTTGTATTGACCATGATCGATATATTTCTTGAGAATGCCCAGTAGGTAATATGGTGAGATGCTTTCAAAGCATCCACGAGCAAGATAAGCATGGTGCTGATGCAAGAATTTCAATAGTCAAGTATTTCTGTCAGAATAAAAATGCACCCACCCGGTCTGGTGAGTGATGAAATTGCAAGTCTGAAGTGTGCAGATACTTTTAATGTGTTAAATGTCAAAACGCACGCTCATATCAAAACACTTTATCTGGAAGTGTATGGTAGCAGACTTGCACATGCACACTAGATGACTCAGCAGGGCTCTCCCCACTTCTTCTTCTTTGGAATTTGACTCAGCCCGCTGTAACTGCCCTGAGTCTCTACCCATGCTGACTGTCAATGGCTGAATGCCATGCTAGCTTTTCACAAAAGCAGAAAGCTAAATACAATCAAACAAATAAACAAACAAAGAAAACCCCCTCAAATTACATTTTGTTATGACAGCAGTACGGTAACATATATAATGGTTAAGCACAGTTTTGAAGTTCTAGGTCTGAATCGCAGCTGAGGGCCTCCTTTATGGAGTTTGCATGTTTTCTCCACATGCTTGTGTGGATATCCTCCGAGTCCTCTGGTGTACCGTTTAAAATACTTCTCATGGCACTCCATATTCCTATTCTTTGCCAATGCCATCGGTGAATTGCAGATGAAACTTTGAATGAGAATATTGGGGGAAAAAAAGATATATCACCACAGCTCTGATTGCAAGGTGCAATTGCAGACTGCTGACCACCAACAACTTTTGGTGGTGCAGGTCACGTGCCACCATCGGTTAATTGTGACCTGCTATTTTATTGAATTTAGTTTTTTCAATACTTTTTTGTGCAAGTGAAACTCATAGAATGCTTAGGGTGCAGTGTAAACTAACACACAAACACTTTTTATCCCTGGGCAGTCAGGCTGCTGAATCTCAATTCCTCAAATCGTGTGCATGTGAATGTGTAGGCCTGGGGGTGTGCAATTTTACTAAGTACCTCATGATATCTCCGACTGTATTTCAATTAGTCCGAAATAGTCCACATACTGTACTGTCATGTTAATGCCTGATTCATATCATTTTGGAAGAAAACTTTGACTGTACCTTAACTAGTGCCGAATCAATTTTAAACGTGTGCTTGTCATTGTGTGTGGGTCTAGGGGAGTGCAATGTATTTATATATTTTTATATTTTTTATATTTCGCGACGACATTGGGGGTGGAGGCTCCTGCGGAATTTCGTTGTAACAAGTGTGCAATGACAATAAAGTATTCATTCATTCATTCATTCATTCATTCATTCATTCATTCATTCATTCAATATATCATCTTAATAACACGCACACAGACACACATCTTTTTTTTTTCTTCCCCCGACATCCCTCGCGAACAACTTGGGAGCAGTCTGTGGACTACTGGTCGATCTTGATCGACTGATTGGGCACCCCTGCCCTAAATTTTCCCTCAGTGTGATTATGACCACAAATGGCTGTTTGTCTATGTGTGCCCTGTGTTTGGCTGGCAGCCAAATATTTACATGACATACCAGCAACACACCGCATAATTTATTTATTTATTAAAAACAAAAAAGTCCCCGAATGTTTTCGCGCCACTGACCATTTTCATGTGAGGATGGATGTACTTTGTCGCCGATTCTGTTCATTACCTTTATGGACAGAATTTCTAGGCGCAGCCGAAGCGTTGAGGGGGTCCTTTTTGGGGGCCTCAGCATTGCATCTCTGCTTTTTGCAGATGATGTGGTGCTGTTGGCTCCTTCAAACAGGGCTCTCCAACACTCACTGGAGCATTTCGCAGCCGAGTGTCAAGCGGTTGGGATGAGGATCAGCACGTCCAAATCTGAAACCATGGTCCTCAGTCGGAAAAGGGTGGAGTGCCCTCTCCGGGTCGGGGAGGAGATCTTGCCCCAAGTGGAGGAGTTTAAGTATCTTGGGGTCTTGTTCACGAGTGAGGGCAGGAGGGAGCGAGAGATCGACAGACGGAGGGGGGCCCCGGTGACCCGCGTCCGGGCAAGGGAAACTGAGATCCATTTATATTTGTCATCATAAGGGGTCTTTGAGCCGTGCTTTGTCTGGTCCCTCACCTAGAACCTGTTTGCCATGGGTGACCCTGCCAGGGGCATAAAGCCCCAGACAACTTAGCTCCTAGGATCATTGGGACACACAAACCCCTCCACCACGGTAAGGTGCCGGCTCACGAAGGGGCAGGTGCGGACGTTGTATCGGTCTGTCGTGGTAAAGAAGGAGCTGAGCGAAAGGGCGAAGCTCTCAATTTACCGGTCGATCTACGTCCCAACCCTCATCTATGGTCACGAGCTATGGGTCGTGACCGAAAGAACGAGATCCCGGATACAAGCAGCCGAAAGTTTTCTCCGCAGGGTGTCCGGGCTCTCCCTTAGAGATAAGGTGAGAAGCTCGGTCATCCGGGAGGGGCTCAGAGTAGAGCCGCTTCTCCTCCACATCGAGAGGAGCCTGATGAGGTGGCTCGGGCATCTAATTAGGATGCCTCCTGGACGCCTCCCTGGTGAGGTGTTTCGGGCATGTCCCACTGGCAGGAGACCCCGAGGACGACCCAGGACACGCTGGAGAGACTATGTCTCCCAGCTGGCATGGGAACGCCTCGGGATCCGCCAGGAAGAGCTTGAAGAAGTGGCTGGGGAGAGGGAAGTCTGGGCTTCCCTCCTAAAGCTGCTGCCCCCGCGACCCGACCCCGGATAAGCGGTGGAAAATGGATGGATGGATGGATGTATTTTAGCAGTGAAACAAATAAAAACAAATGGATGAAAATATTCACTCACGATGAGCTATGCTTCAACGAGTTCATTCGTATGCCGTAGTCCGACAGGCCTTACGACAGCAGCTGCATCGATCACGTGACTATCCTAAAGTGATACACGCACTGCCATGGGCTTTTGTGTTATGTAAGCGACATATGTGGCAATGGATCGGTGATGCTGGACCCATCACTAGCACTCAGTTATTGTCTGCGTATTATTGGACATAGTAATCTTGTGACAAAGTGTCACTGTCTGCCTTCCTTGCTCCCATTCCATGGTCCCTCTGCTGCATGTGTAAATTTATTAACTCTAGCAGTGATAGGGCTAGCTGAAGCTAGCGACAGGACGCTAACCCTGCTTCATGCCCCTTTTTATCCAGTCAAGCGGGTGCTGGTTGCATTTTTTTTTCTTGCGTCATTAGCACATTCTGTGTATGCAGGGTTGTTTTGGTGATAAACGTATTTTGATTTAAAAAAAAAAAAGTACTTTTGGGCCATTTTCAGCACCTGCCACTCAAAAATTCGATTTGTATGTTGGCCACTATGCCGACACAACGGCATAGTGGCCATTGGCCATCAGGCCACTGTTTATGTTGAACCCTGCTGCCAATCATCGACAGCTTTTCATTTGGATAGTTCGACTAATTATGCCCATGTACAATGCAGCCCAGCTTGACCATGGCCCAGTGGAATCGCATCAGCCAGCTGATACAGTACCTGCCTGACCAGACTATGAACGACTTATACCCCTCAGCCACATTTGCTATTGAAGTGCGATACTTTTTGTCTGAATGGATTGAGAATCAAAGATGGTAAGCCACACACACACACACACACACACACACACACACACACACACACACACACACACACACACACACACACACACAGTACTCTGTACTTATTGTAGACAATAGAAACATGTCTTCCGTGAGACTCGTGGCTTTGAGTTGAGCTATGTTTTCTCTCAGGGAGGAGTTTGCTCTGGAGAAAGTGGATCAAGAAAAAAATGCCTGCGCTCTATTGGACGAGATCATCATGCTGCTGCAGTCGTTTTCTCAGCACAATGCTAATGTGGTGGATAAAATGAAGCTGATGCAGATCAGCAGGAACATGGTAGGGACTCCAGCAAAATCCACGGCTAATATTGAGGTGTTTGTTGAGTGGGTCGAGTGTATGACATCTTACTTGAATGAAGTCTTGGGCCAAAAACTGTTTTGAGGGTATACCGTGGTTTTAAAAGGTCACGGTTTCAATAACTGCTTATACAGTCTGTCAGCAGTTAAACCTCTTCTTTTCATTTTGGAGAGGACTTCCTCCGCTGCTTGCTGAGGAGAGGGGAGGAGGGGGTGGAGGGAGGTTAGACAAAAGAGACATAGAGTTACGCGGATGCATTGTCTTTAAAAATTGTGTACATGCCAGGATGTACTAGCTAGCTCCCTAACACAACATGAGTAGCCCATGGCTCCTATTCGAAAAAATATCATTGATGGGTCACTGACTTGCTGAGAAGATTTAAAACAGAAGAACGTTAACATGGTACCAAATTGGGCTGTCAAGGTTAGTCAATTAATCATGACAATCTCGACAATGTAATGTTATATTTAATAATACAATAGTCGCCGAGTCGTTTATTTATGTACGTATTCGTTTATTTGGCGCTTTGTTTTTCTGTAGAACACAAGTGTCAAACTGAAGGACCGGGGACCAGATCCGGCCAGCCACGTCATTTTATGTGTCAACTTCAAGATCCTTGCTAAAACCTGTACCGAAATGTCAAATTGTCAAGTGTAATCAATAATGTTGACATTTTTCGTGAATTTTGTTACACCATTGACACTCACTTGAAAAATAATTGAGCAAAATCCATGATTTCAAAACGAGTACAAGTACAAATACGATGAGATGATGAAATTTCATTCTATTTCATTGTCGTAACAGCCCTCTGAGGGAAGACGTAACTCCAGAGTGGCTTGTGACTGCACGGGGTCTGCTGTATTCAAAACAAAACGAGAACCCGTACACCACTCACAATAAAAAAAAAAAATTAAAAACACCTCACACACGTTACTTTCCAACCAGACTTTTGAGATGAATGCCTGAATGAATAACGCTGCAATGGATGATGTCTTCCAGCGCATGTTTCAGCATCAGCCACTGCAGTTTGCAGTGATGGTGAGGGACACGCTGCGCAAAGAGAGGGTCCTGCTCGACACTGTAAGAACTTTTCTTTCTCATTTTCTGTTACTTTATTCCACATGTCCGAAGTCTCACTCTACACATATGCTAGTGACTAGCATATGTGTAGAGTGAGTCTAGTGAGGTGCATTGACAGCTTACACAACATATGATGGTTAGAACAACAACTAGTTTGAACTTTGGGACCACTCGATGATAAAAGGAGTTCACATTTCAAATTAGTTGATCTCAAATTAAAATCTATCCTGTTTATTATAATCTTGTCCACTTAAGATGCAACAGACTGACCTTGTTTGCATGCTATCAATAACCCTTTTAAAACCTGAATATTGGCAATCTTCAGGTTCTAAAATGCCACGTAAATGTTTCTCAGTGTGTGCAGGTAAAAATCTCATCCGGTCGCACAGCGCGAGTGTAGGTTTTAATTCTCCTCCCGCCACGTACAACGAAGGTGCTCCAACTCTTGTGTCTTTCTGTAAGGGTGCACACAAAAGGTAGAACGTGTGTCAACTTAAATCCTTCCTGGATGAATTAAATAAATATCGAAGTCTGGATGCCACATTGAAGGCCATCTAACGTAGTTCACGCAATTTGCGTTATAAAGGACAGCTCTCAGTCCAGCTTCCTTGAGGTTCTCACGGCCCACTTTGCATTTTGGCAACAGAGATTGTGCGCGTGTCTATTGTACACGTGCACAGTACATGTGGAATTATAAATACTTGTATGGTACTGCTGTTGGAAAAACAATATGTATCATGGCCTGTTGGGTCTGGGAATATGAACTTGTAATAAGTTATCACTAGCTCGAACATTGACACTTCTCATGTTCGGCGAGACTCGTGGTGCATTCAAATACAATTGGCCATTTGATAATCAAACAGGAAAAAAAGTCCATCTATATTAACAGCTACAAATATCTAAATACCGGTAATGTGCTCTTTCTAATGATCTAAAAAAGCTGACAAATGTCAAGAAGAATGATGAGTGTTCCATATTGTTACTTGTGTCATAATACCTAATCAAACCACTGTGGTTCTTAACCTGGGTTCGATCGAACCCTTGGGGTTCAGTGACTCAGTCTCAGGGGTTCGACAGAGCCTCTGTCATGGAGGATAAGACACAACCAACTCAACATGTCAATTAGTTATGACGCCCGCTTGGCCATCACTGGCTGGTTCATTTTGTGCACAATTAAAAAAACTTACAATGTACGTTATACTTTAGTAATTGTGTTTACTTCTTCTGTTTTTAATAAATGCGTTTTTTTATGTCTTGAATTTGTAAAAAAAAAGAAAAATAATAATAATAAAAATTAATGAAGGGTTCGGTGAACGTATATATGAACTGGTTGGGTTCGATACCTCTAATAATGTTAACAACCACTGGTCTAGTGGTTGGGATGTCAAACGTTAAATATTCAATGAGATTATATACCCCTCAAAGGCTTAAAACAGAGATGACAGTTTTCCGCCGATCAGTGGATTGCTGACTTTTTCAAACTCAATTGATCGTTCTCAAGATAAGTGCAAATCCGTTGAGAGATTTGTAGGAGTGGGGGCTCTCGGCGTTGGGGGTCACGTTATTTTCTGTCTGTACGGTGAAAATGACAGCACGTAAATTGACACACATGTGTCTGTGTTCAATATAACTCCGTGCACTGGAAATACACAAGGAGAGGTAAAAAACGTGGCAAAACTCAGACGCAGCACAGAACATTTGGAACAAGGAGGAACCCGACTGGTTTATTCCTGTGGCGAGTGACATGTATATCGTGTGTTTAATTGACAGAAATGATGTTTATTTGCAGCATGATGTTAACCGTCTGTTGCGGTTTCAATCGGAATATTCCAAATGATCGAACGACCATGTATACAGGACGAACCGTCAACTCGCTCATGTAAACGGATTATCCTCGGAAACCAGAATTTTGACCTTAGCCCGAATATTGACTGCATGTAAACGAAGCCACTGAGCCGAGCGGTGTGACATTATGTGATTTAGGTTGTGTGTCGTATGTGCAGATGCCACAGGTAAACCAACTTCCACAGCATCAACCGCATGTCACCAGGGAATCTGCATTTCCCAGCACAGATGTGGACCACCTGGTTCTCAAAGTGCTGGAAGTCCAGGACTTGCGACAGAATATACACCAGGTGCAGGAAGAGCTCAACTGGGAAAGGCAGAATTATGAGTCTTTGCAAGGTAATACAAAAAATAATAATTTAAAGTACGGTACAGTTGTTTATATTTTTGGGTTGTCGCAAATTACTCTTTTTAGAATTGATTATTTGGGTAATTGCCTGCTTTCCCCCCCCCCCCTCCATTCCTGTGCACCCCACCTCCCCAGCATAGCCCAGTTGACACACTTTTTTTGGGGGGGGGGGTGGTCGGACAGTGATAAGCACAAATCAACAAATAATACTTAAGTTTGTCAAATTTGATATATGTAACACAATGGACTGTATGCATGCAGCACTTCCTCGTTCGATGTCATAGGGCACCAAAACATGCGGTGCGGGGGAGACTTTCTTGAGCGCACTGTTGATGTGATGTAACCCTAACCCCAAGTCCGTAACCCACTTAAAAAAAGAAAAACAGGAACAACTCCTTTCTTTGACAAATGGCACTAGGCCTGGGTATCAATTAAGATTTCTGTTAGTACCAATTTTACTTTCATCTGCTGCAAATAGAAGAAACCTCTTGTTGTAACTTGGTGCATCAATACGAATATCAGCATTTACATCCACAATTGAAACCAATGCAGCTACATGAATCGCATATGTTAATTAAACATGACCTGATCAAAACAAAAATAATAATACATTTAATTTATAAGCGCCTTTCAAAACACTCAAGGACACTTTACAACCAAAACAAGAACAATAAAACCACAGATAAAATTTTAAATCATAAAAGGAGAGATGAGTTTAAACTGAATAGCGATTTTAAATAGTTGACGCCGGCAACATCGCCGTCGCGAGGAGCACTAGCCGACCCAGCCAGGCCGGCCAACACGCCGTGGTCCGCGGCTCGGCCGCCGTTTCTGCCGCTGTCTCTGCGTGGCCGGCAGGAGGACGAGCAAAAGGAGGTGATTATAGGAGGCGATAATAATTTAAATCCGTTCCAACCACAGGGCAGGCTGTGTAAAGAAAGTGCCAAAAACACACTGCGATCTCATGACGTGAAAGGATTTGTAGTACCCTTCACGGTGGTACTCAAAACCCAAAGTTTCCATCCATCTAGATTGGGAGAGTGGGATACCGTTAATTATCAATCTGACTCGTAATTAGAGCACCATGGGAAGTTAAACAGCATGATTTTAATGGCTTCACAACACAGCGTGGCAAACAAAACAAAATACATGAAAAAGAAACTTAACTAGAGCTATTCTATGAACAGCTAAAGATTTTAAAATGTACAATTGTTTGTGTACACTATTCCAAATTGTTCTGCGACTACTTGGGTTTACGAGAGGAGTCAAGTGGCTTATTCGGGTTTGCTCAGTTTGGTCGAAAACTGTTTTTCGGTCGTAATCTGAGGCGTAAAAATCTTGAATTTTCTGATCGTAAACCGATTTGATTGAGAACAGAGACGTTCGAAAAACCGATGTTTGACCTGTAGTCCATTTTTTTAAAACCCAGCTTTTAATGGCACCATTGTGGGTTGACGACTGCATCTCACCAGCAGGAAGAAAATGCCGAGAACAAACTTTGGTGCTAAATGGAACTACAAATTTATCCCTGTGAATGTTGACAAGCCGCTGCCTCTACTGCTCTATTTTCATATTCACTTTCATGTTACTGGTGTTGTTGTTGAGCAACTTCCAACTGGGTCCCAAAGTGGCTCCTAAAGTCGCAGCGACCTGGGTGTCACATTTGCAAGGTGGTAGTGGACCCCAAAGAGCAGGCAGGAGGGAGGAGCAGATTGTACTTCATGAATTGTATTAAAATATAGAGAAAACGAAATACAAAACAAAGTCCAAAGAACAAAACAAATCCAAAGTAACAAACAAAACCATGGCAGAAGCTAAAAACTCAATAACAGAAACATGACCGAAACAAACCTGACAGGAACAAACAGCAACAAACAAACATGACAGTAGCCAAGAGCAAACAGCAACAATGACCCGACAATGAGTGGTCGGGCTGGGAGTCCTTTTAAAGCACTAATTACCTAATGACCAACAGGCGTGCAGCTGCAGGGGAAGCCCTACAGTGCCACCTGTTGGTCCCAAACCGAATCATGACAGCTTCAACACGCGATGGGTCAGCAATCCGTTTCACACAGTCTAAGATTTTGCCACTAGTCGATTTTTAAGGCCTACCCGAGGTTCCAAGAGAAACATGGATTTTAAAAAAACTTGTTCTTTGGTTGGACTCCCAAACGGACTGTGGGGACCGAAGAAGATTGTTCTTGTTTCGAATTTCCATCACGGGGTGAACTTAACATGAGCCCATTGATTTCTCAGCCGTGTGGTTTCCCTTAAGAATATCGAATCAATAAGATCACACCTCTGAAGAAAAGCTTTACATTCGACTTGGTTCGGGGAGGTTGGCCTTTGGATTCCCACAGACACGCTTATATGTTTTAGACTTTGAACAGATTTTTTATTTTTATTTTTTGTCAAACTACGAGAAAAGGAATCCCCAGCGAAGTTTGCCGCCATTGGGGCTGTATCTGTGTCCCGGACTGTGAAAGTGGGTTGAAAGGTAGCCTTTCCCACCAGAAAGGAGGACGAGCAGCACCTGTTGTGAGAATGCCCCGAAGCGCTTCACCCTCCCGCTGTCACTCAACCACCGGCGGACGCTTTCCAAATCTGGAATATCATGATGTTTCCGCGTTCCCGCCTGAATAAACTCGGTCCACCAAGTGCCTGTTCCAGCAGATGCGCTTTCGGCCGTGTCCAAGACCCAGAGCGGTTAAGCTCTTGGCAATTGATAAACTTGGAGCGGGCGTGTATACGGGGGACATTGAGAAAAATTTGAAGGTGACCCACTTTTTAGTGTCAACTGGGCTGACGGAGGTCCGCGAATCGAAGGGAGGCCTCTCTGAAATGTGGTCTCTCCGCATTGTCGCCCCGTGTTCATGTTCCAGTGGGGCACAAATTGCTATTGGGCTACATTTCTCCATAATTATTCCTTTTTGTTTAGCTTCCAACACGAGATTCGCGTTTCATAAATTGTAACCGGGGTGCGTATGATGTGGGAGTTAACAGCAAGTGCAGCTCCCATAAAGACAGTGAGTGCATCCTTTGCAAGAGCCTTTTATTTGTGGTCAAAAGTCATTCTTTTATTGCTAATATTCGAGCGAGACTGTTTTTTATTTTTTTCTCCCAAGACGTGGAAATGCACGGGCATTAGAGGTGGCTAAAAATCTAAAAATCAATATCGAATCGAATTCGCAGTGGAAAATCGAATGGAATCGTGAGATTCTTAAAACTAACCTGGCCTCGATGGACCTTATTTCAAGACCTCGGAAGACAAACGGACAAACATATTGCTCGACAAGCAGACAGGTGGAGTTGATGACCCAGACGATCTTAAAACCCCGAAACTGCTTCGTGCCCTCCCCCAAAGAAAAAAATCAAGGGAGGGATTTCCCAAGAGCTGCTGGTGTATATGAAGGCATAACCTCACCCCTCGAGATCTGCGACTTGCAAAGCAGGCTTACATCCAACAGTTCAGTGCATACAATGATTTCCAAATATCATTTCAATGACACGCCAGTCCTTCCAATTAACCCCCGTCGAGTGCAGATTTGCATAACTAACACGTTAACTCGCAACGGCTGTGACATTCGTGTTCTTTGAGCGAGAAAACTATGATTAAAAGACGAAAAATGCATTCAAAATTTGTGGTCCATTACGGAGGGTCTCATGGTGATTTGCATTTTATTTTATTTTATTTTTTTACATTCAGTATCGAAAAGACGGTTGGGTGCAAGTGTTTTATTCATGAGGCCTCTTTGTTATTTGTTAGCGCCAAAACTGACACGAAAATCTCGTGACCGATTCTGACATCGTCTGTGGTTTAAAACCGATGGGGTTAAATGAACGGCAATGGGGAAAAAAACAAAAATCTCATCATTTAGTGTGAACATTTCCTGACAATAACGCTGTGACTTGCCTTCCCTTTTGCTCGCCGCAGAAGCACACCTTTCTCCACATTATCACCCAGTCGTGTCTGACCATCAGCCGCCTCGAGGACGGCACCTTGGGCCCCACGGTGGAGTACTGTAACAACAGTCCCCTTCAGGCCTGGATGCTGCACAACTTCACACGGGTGGAGGTCGCTAGGCGCCTTTACTTCAATCCCACTGATTATTTTCTTTGAGCTTCGGCCTGCTCTGGACGGCTCTCGAGGTGAGCGGTATTTGTAGCGCTAAGGAGGTAGAGTACAGTGGTAGAGTAGAAGCAGGAGAGATACCCGTAGCATCGTTTCTCAGAGAAAAATGCTTTTTTTTTTTGAGCTTGTGTATCATGTCCCATTGTACCAAAAACTTTGGTATGGAATAGAAGATGAGACAGGCAGGAACAATTAATAAAATGGTTGCTTTTTTTTAATCGCCTCTCCAGCGCGGGGGTTACACTCCAGACCACCCTCGCAAGAAGTCAAATCCGCAATATAGAAATACCGTCTTTAAATCCACCCAAGTCATGTACTGTATTTTATTTTTACTATCAGGAGCATCTTCAATGAATGGCCTTTTTAAAAACCGTTTTCATATATTTAGGGCGCACGGCATTATAAGGCGCATAGAATAGAATATGGGTGTCAAACATACGGCACGCGGGCCGGTACCGGCCCCCACAGAGGTTCAATCAGGCCCGCTGGATAATTCAAAAGTGAAAAAAATGCATAAAAGACAAGGAATTAATATTTTTAATAAGATGCCATTTGTGGATTATCCACGAGGGGGCACACTGTTTTGATCAGAGTAGAAGACAACATTGTTTTGATCAGGGAAGAAGACAAAGCAGTCTCAATCTGTCACTGAGACAGACCCAACCCAGCAGACGGTATCAATGCGCCAATGCTTCTTTATACCACAACAAAGGAAATACATGATATTTTGGTTATTCCTAGATGGTAAAATATGGTCTAATTTTAATGGGCCTCCCCACTTGACATCTACTGAGGCCGTATGTGGCCCGCAATGTGAAATGAGTTTGACACCACTGGAATAGAAGCTACAATAGTGGCTGAGGGTGCGTTATGCAACCACTAGGTGGCGCTACGCTAAGAAATACTACGTCCAAGAAATCAGTCCGTCATAGCTGTTACCATAACTGATTTGGTTTGTGGGTTCGTAAAAAAAGAACTTTCTCCCTTTTTGCTTAGAGTCTGGATTTTGAGTTTTGGGCTCGTATTTGCCTGGAGAGTTTCAATTTCACTCGCCAAACTGCGATCTGTGCTCACGTTGGTGTATGTGGTGGGAACAGATCAACGCGCAGCCTATTTTGGTGAGGTTGAACTTTCGGTAGTTAATCCGAATGGATGCTTTTCGGAAGCATTAAGGCGCCTTTTGCTGATGACCTTTTAAGGAGAAGGCACGTAAACAAGGACAGGGGCACATCAAGCGACGACAGATGTCCCATTGAGATGGTTCAGCGTGTACGACGCTATCCGCGAAAATCTTTTGTTGGCCTCCGCGCCAAATTAGATGCCGTTTGACATTTGTTTTCCCATCATAAATATTGAATGTTGAAAATCCGCTCGGCCGCCGAGCGAGGTGAGCGACGCCCGCGACGGTGGAGGGCGTGTTTATTTTTAGCTCATTATTGTTTGTGTGCGAGGTTGATTGAAAGGGGCTGACCATTGTTTGCAAGTTCTTTTGAAGTGATCCTTCATTTTGAAGCGCGCCTTTTGTGGCGCTGGCCCTTCAGGCCTCTCGGGCTCGTTGGCAGCTGTGCACACTGTACGCCGTGCACGTGTTATAAAACCGACGAATCCCAATTATCAGCGGCATTCTGCCTGCTCATTTACATGCAGCATTTGTCTGTTTTTGTCTTTGCGGCCAGGTGTCTCTCCGGCTCCGTTTACCCCCTGCTGTGTTCGAGTCTGAATGGTGTTTTGTTGCGCTGTTAAAAAGAAACGGGGAAAAAAAAAGATGGAAAGAGCAATTTCACCGGCGGCGTTTTTGTTGTCCAGGCTGGGTAAATTGGGTAAAGATCTCCCATGGCTGCTAGTGTGTTTCAGAGTCAGTCGTGAAGTGACCTGCTGTTTGATGGCCTGAATTGCTTTTCACTCTTCCTTGTTGTACCACAGTCAGCACGACGAGAGGGAGAGCCCTGAGCGCCGCGCCATTACAACCGACGAGCCTTTTGCTCGGCACAGCGGAGAGAGACAAAGGAAGTGGTCGTTTTTCGCAGAGCGGCTCCTCCTCCTCCTTCGAGTCGAACGCGAGCGCACGTTACGCAGGAAAGCCTTTTCAGTGGCTCCTGTGAGCTGCCGGGCCACCGAGGATAATGTTCCTCAGGGAACCATGGGGCTCATGGTCGGAACCTGTCCTCATTTAATTAGCCGGTCTCAGCTGCGCACACATTCGGCCGCCTGCTCCAAAGACACGGCTTGGTTCGCCCGGGAGCCTGAGATGAGAGTTTTCTCTTCCCCGAGAGGGGCACATGAAATAATTATGAGCAAAGGACAGGACCTGCACATATATTTATATATATAAATATTTTTTTTAGACCTGGAAGGTCTTTTCTCCCTCTCCTGCAATATTCCTCTGCCATCTCCATCTCTAGGATACTGCTCTCATTATTGCAGAAAAGCCTCCATAAGTGTCTTTAAAAAAAAAAAAAAAAATTACATACTGGAAGCACTGTCACCATCATAGCACTCGGACGTGAAGACTTTTTGTGGCAAACAGTAGCTGCTGTTAAAATAATAATTGTGTGTGTGCGTGTGTGTGTGTGTGTGTGTGTGTGTGTGTGTGTGTGTGTGTGTGTGTGTGTGTGATTTAATTAGTTCCACAAACCCGGTCTCACACCGAGGTTTTCCCATCGAAACAATTGGAAATGCAACCAATCCATTCCATTTATGACCACTTTCATCTCAAATCATCTTTCCCCATTGATTTGAATGTACGGGCCATTAATGTGTTCCATCTTCCCAAAAGACCCAACAAAAACAATGGCAATGGATTTGAAATAAAATAAAATAAATTAGTGGCATCTGCTGCTTTGTAGAGCGACGTCAGAGCGCCGATTGCAGAAAAGTGCTGCTTGCCACAATATGGTTGGACAAAGACTTTTTTTTTCAACCTTAGAAAGGATGTGCGTTGGACCGAGTGCTTTTCTCTTTTCTAGTTTCTAAGGGAGGGGGAAAGTTGAAAGGGGTGTGATGTTGAACAACACCTGCTCTCTTTGTTCCTCTGTTTGAACAAAAGATGCGGCGTAAAAAGCTCAGTCCTGCCAACTTTGTGATGTGTGCGCACTTCTTTTTATCCCGGCAGAGAAGGTTCAGCTCTTGTGCTTTATGACCCAAGTGCAAACATAGCTTAAGTGTCTCTGTGTGCACATTATCTCCCGACGGTTCAAGCGCAATCTCACTTTAATGAAGATATCAAAAGCACAATGTTGCTTGAATGAAGAGCCAAAACGCCAGTTTGCAAAAAAAATGCCCAAACTACAGTGACGTGCAAATCGCATGTGGTCAAATTGTTTTCCTGAGCAGAGACACTGCTTGCGATTCTGTCAAGTGAAGCTACTCCGGTGGGGACTGAAATTGTAAATTACTTTGGGAGAGAACTCACTTAAATGCTCCGCTCAGCTCGCTTGTGGGCCCCGGAGCTCGAGACGACGTGAGGAACATTCTCACGCTGTGCTTAAGCTGAAGTCATCGCGTCAGCTCTGTTTTTCTCATCTGGACATTTTAAAAGTACTTCTTCCCTCCTCTGGTGCATGTGAGAGAAATGACAGCAGGAAAAAAAGAGGCTGGGTAAGGACAATATGGAGAGAAGAAGTCGGCCTATTTGGAAACATCATCTTATGAAGTCATGAGAGTTTAAGTGTAATTTTTTTTAAAAATTACATTTGAAGAGTAAGGACCTTCCATCAGAAATTTGAATTAGTTTTTTAAAGTCCCTGTAAAGTGGCTGTCAGGATGGATTTTTCATTTTTCTTCCCCTCGCTCTTCTAGCTTCTTTTCATGGCATGCACACCCTATGGCGGACAACGAGGCACATTCACCGTAAGCGGGTACGGCAAGGATGCATTTTCGGGATGTAGGCATGACGAGCTAAGTTAAAATATTGCTTCCGTAGCATCGTGGAGCTAGGGAACGATTGTGAATTCAGGAGTTTGTGGAGGAGGAGTCGACTGGTTAGCACGTTGGCCTCACAGTGCAGGGTTCGATCCCGTGTGCAGTTTTTATGTTCTCCCCATGTCTGCGTGGGTTTTCGTCGGGTACTCCGGTTTCCTTCCACATTCCAAAATAACGCATGGAAAGTTAATGGAACACTCTAAGTTGTCCCTAAGTGTGAGTGTGAGTGTGGATGGTTCTTCGTCTCTGTGTGCTCTGCGATTGGCTGGCAACTAGTTCAGGGTGTCCCCCACCTACTGCCCGAAGACGGCCGGGATAGGCTCCAGCACCCCCCGCGACCCTTGTGAGGATAAAGCGGGTCGGAAAATGGATGGATGGATGGAGATATTAGTGTATTATAATGTGGATAAATAAGCGCCCGGGGCTGCACTGTCTCCTGATGGTCGACATGGCATCGAAACGGTGCAATCTGGAACAACAGCTCAAGTGATACATCCCAAACCTCCCGCAACTCGCAGTTTGCGTTGCCACCGTGTATCGAGCGGGTTTGGGGGTCCACTGTGTAAACAATGACAAATCTTTTGGGGCGGAGTGTCAATTAGACGAGGACTTTTGCGACTCCCAGCAGGTCTCATTCCCTAACACTGTACTCTAGTTTGCCTTGGGATTGGCCCAAGCTTTCCCGTGAGCCCCGCACAGGACAAGCTGTAAAAAAAAAAAAAATGTACGCATCGATAACAGGACCGTTTCCTTCTTTCTCCAGAGACTCACCCTGCTGCATGTGAACAGCAACCAGTGTTTGGACATGCCCTTGGAGGAGGACAAGATGGTCCCCACTCTGAGGGACTGCAACGGAAGCCGCTCGCAGCAGTGGTTGCTCCGCAACATGACCCTGAGTCTCTGATTCCTCCGCCGCTCGGCCATCTCACACCAAGTGCGGACGGTCCACGCCTTCATCGTGCGGCTCCAGCCTTTACGGCGCTTTGCTAATCGCCTCCATCATCATCATCATCATCATTTCTCAAGAAACCCGCCCCGTAGCACCGGGTCATCTTGAACTCTGGAGGACTTTCCTATTCCAGCTCACTTCAGGTTCAAGAGCTGCTGCCCTTGGTGGCGACATAAGCTGCAGAACTGGTCATTAAATCTGCCGCTGGGTGTACAAAAACACCGCTAGTCAAACCACTGCGTAGATGCTGGACAAATGACGACGACAAAAAAAAAAAAAAAGTGTCTATATGTAAATGTACAAGACTGCAATTCCACTGATGAATCGTTGAAACAACAATCTCTGTTGATGTTCAAGTAACTCATCCTCCATTCGTATCAGCTCTTTGCAGTCAAGTGAAACTGCTCACTGTACAGGGAACACACGATATTGAACGGCGGATACCAACGCCCATATTTGACAAAATATCTGCTCATGACATATCAGCTGGATTTTATATCTTTTTTTTTTTCGGGGTGCGAGAATGTTGAAATAAAGCAGTTTGGATGTTAAAGTTTGTGACAGGTCCGAACCCAAAGGAGCAAGCGTCTTGATTAGGCATGCACCATATGAGTATGCGCCAATACCAGGTATCAATACTTAATCATGCCATTACATGTGTTCAACTTGAGTCAAATGTTGTTCAAAACCACAAACGAAAATTGCGTAAGTTTTACTCAAGTGTAACATTTTCTGCATTTTCTGCCATTTTAACCTCCAGCTGGATGTTTTTTATTTAACAGTCCCACCACACATTTCACTTAAATGTAGCCTATGACACAAGTAGGGGACTTTAGTTCATTAAAAAACAAAAAAAAACAAAAACACTATTCCAGGACAACTAAAGTGATACATTATCACACCACCGCTTACATCACTTTCTTTTAGCATCTGTTTTTAAAAAGCTGAGGGTTTCTAATTGATAACGAGTGCTATACCTGATGGTTGATTGACGCTTCAGTGCGTTGATTGCGATTCACACCAAGTTCCTCCCGAAAGCTGCAAAAGGTGGCAAACAAACAATGAGGGATAAAGTGCAGGGGTAAAAAAAACAACTACAGGACAGGTTTAGAGAAAAACTGAACTGGCAGCTCGTCCCCCACGATAAACTGGAAGAGTCTGGCAGGTGTCGGGGCAGCTGAATGCTTTCAGGGACACCTGCCAGGAGCCCTTGCGGCACCAGGTGAGTGCGAGTGTCAGTGTGCGTGCGAGTTAGAGCCGGGCGACACGGCGATATCAAAGACAATAGAAAAGATGATATCGTGTCCCTTTTCCACGAGCGTGTCGCTCGTCATTTGTCACCTGGAGCAAACTGCATCCAATAAGAATGTTGGAGGAAGGTGGATTTGATGTGGCCAAAGCTTTCACTTATCAATCATAGGCCACACAGCCGCCTCAACAACATAGGAAAGGGAAACACACACACACACACACACACACACATGCTGTGCGGCGCAAAATTAGCATCCCATCAAATATGTTTTGTTTTCACGATACAGTTTTGGTTGTGACTTTTGAGATCTGCATAATAAATGCTCTCAAAATGACGTGAAGAGTAGAGCTCATCTTTATTATTATTATCTAATCAATTTCTGTCAATCCTTTTTTTGCCTCTTATTTGGATTGGGATTAACATTTGTGCAAATGTAGGCAGTCTACTTCCATTGACGTTTACATTTGTTAATATTATAAGGCAGCACCACTAGACGCGTGGATCTGGATTTGATCCAGATCTCTTGAATGTCTCTTCAAAATAAAATGAGAAAGCTTAGTGCATAGAACTGCGGCGCAAGGTGGAAGAAAACCGAAGCAGCGCAACAAAAGGAGCAGACGAGGAGAATACTTGACTTAACTGTGATAGGAAGACAGAGCAAAGGTTACCAGGAAGACGCTCAAAATGCACAGAACAAGAAGCAGGATGAGAAATAAAAATGTCCCTTTGGCTCATACAAAAGGAACAAACGCAACAGTCGGGCTTCTTCCTGCTGAGCACAGCAGGAAGTGATTGGGAGCTGATTACGAAGAGCTCCCAGGTGCTCCCCCCCCCGGGGTCTTTGCCCCCGAAGGGGAACAAGACAAAAAGGTAAGAGCACATTGACAGAAAAAAAAAAAAAGAAAGACAACTCAGACACGACTTTGGGCCAAATTACATTCGCGGCAAAGTATTGTATTTCCCACGGCAACGAGTGAGTGGCATTCCAAGGTTGTTGTTGCTAGGAGATGCACCTTTTTGGAACATATCGTGAAGAAATGTCTTATGAGTTCCCCGAAGCACAACAGTAATTAAAAAGTCAGCAGTCGATCAGCTGTCCTTATTCGACTTTGAGCGGCGTAGGTGCCTGCCACTCGACGACATGTCCGCCTTTAATTATTTTCACGGGCAGCCCACCTATATTTGATGATTAGCTCAACGACTTCAGTTATGTCGGCGCCGTGGTGAATCAAACCCCGATGGGAATACAAACTCGCACACTATACATGAAAAGCGTTAAAAAGAAAAAGAATTCTGAACTGGTGGCATTTACTTTTGCATAAAAGTTTGGGGGCCGTTCCCTATCTTAACCCTTTCATGCACCCTGTAACCTGATAACATGATAAGATGTCCGCTGTTGTAACTGCTGTACCTGAAAGAGTTAACACGTAAAAAGCTACCATTTGCCGCATTTCCGCAAAATAGATGCCCCCCCCCCCACATAAAATTAGTGGTAACTGCAATAACCATCGACATTATTATTCTCACATGGACAGCAAAGACTTAATTGCTGAGCTCACGAATACTTGGCTACAAAACAAAATGGCAGCAAAGCACCGAAAACACCTCTCTGACTGACTCAACAGTGAGTCCGAAGTTCTGGACTGTCACTCCCCCCTCGCATCGCCTCTCAAGTGGGATTACAGTACAGCGCGGGATTTTCTCTTCCAAATTACAGTATGCATGCAATTGAAACTCTGCCTGGTGCAATTTAGTCAAAGAAGCTCTGCGCCACCTGAAAACTTCAGACTTTGCTTTCTTGATGAATTCCGTGTGATGTGATGAGGGCTGGGCGACTTTGGCTTCTGCATCACAGAGATCCAACATCAGAAGCTGAACTGAAGCACCTGCAAAAAGATTGTTTGCGCCTTCCCAGAGTAGAATCCTGAATTTGACAACTGTCCTGGACCATAGCGACCGCTAATGGCTACCTATAACTATTTTAAGCACTATTCCTATAGCTATCCTCAGACGATGATGTTCTTCTCGGCCAGGAACTGTCAGATGCTCGTCGCATCGTGAGCAGGCTTGTTGTCGTGGTGAAGAAACCAAGAGTTGGCCCGTCACCGCGCTCGCCTCTCTTAAATGAACAAAGCAAACGCCATAGAATCTCTTTGTAGACTTGCCGTCGAATCATCCGGCCGCGTGGCAAGGACTCGCTGGGGAGGATGAAGAATATGGTCTACCTGACTTTGACTGAGCACTTTGATTTTCCTGCTTCGTTTGGCCTTGGTGACGTCGTACTCCACTGAAGGTGCTGGCATCTGGTCTCTGGTGACCAAACGTTTTGTAGTTTTGAACTCTCTCTCTCTTTGGTGATGTCAGTCCTGGAACTTTTCTGACACACCTCCTTGAAATGAATTTTCAGTCAGTGACGGTCGGATTGAGAAGTGAAACATTTGTCCTGGCATTCCGGTGTTTGCCAGACGTCATCCTGGCTCTCGTAACTCTTATGCGAGCAGAATATTGGCGGAATGTCAACAAAATGTGGGACCCATTAAAAAAACAAAGTCGGCGCTGTTTATCCAGAACATGGAGCCGGGGGAAGCAAATAACGGCTCCTGTTTGCCAAACCTACTCGTCAGGAAATTGCTTTTTCCATTTGTATTCCAACTTTTGGCACTTTTGTTTCTTTAAAAGTAGCAAGCAAGACTTTTCCCTTTTGAATGTCTCCCCCATCACGCGAATAACCTCTCCCACTTTACAAGGCCGGCCTCTCCAAAGCGCCGGTACTGCGCAACTATTAATAGTTTGCTGCAGAGCTGACAACACATCAGTGCCTCACCTCGCTCCCGACAGGCGCTCTGTTGGGACTCGCTGCGGTTTTAAACAGCCTCACACCCGGAGGAAGCAAAACCCAGGCTGGTTAACTAGGCCTGTGAGGATAAGATAGAGCGGGTCTGTGGCCGGAACCAGGGGAGTCCATTAAGGGTGCGATCCTTTGAAATAATAGCCCTAATGGAGGCCTTATCTTGGATTTTGTTTGGCTGACTGGGGCTCTCGCCAGGGTGGAGCATGATCACAGCGTCTCACCAGGGTGACTGAGCGGTTCTCGGGTATATCAAGCGCAAGCTCATATTTGAAAAGGAAGGATGTAGAGCTTCTGCTCTTTAGAAAGTCGAGAGCAATCCCCGCCTCATTGGATTTGTCTCGTTGAACGAGGACTTGGGGCGATTCACAAAGCGAAGCGAAGTCGCGTCGATTCCATCAGAATCGGCCTAAAATTCGAATGAAACACTGATGGCATTTTGAGTTTGGCTCTTCGTTTTAGAGTTTAACAATTGGTTACAGTAAAATATAGCACGCCATCTTTACGCAATAAACAAGTCTGGTCATGTTTTTTTCATTTGATTGCTTTACGAGGCATGTCAGAAAAGTCCCAGGACTGATGTCACAATACTCGACATTTAGCCCGCAAACCACAACCGATAATTTTTCTCTTCTGGCTTACGCTTTGGTCAAGAAGAGCTGAGGTTTGTGGCAGGACAACTCGTGGCTGCTCGCAAAAGTCCCGAGCACCTGACAGTTCCTGGCTGAGAGGAACATCGCCGTGCTGGAGCCACCTCCCAACTCAGACTCTTGCGTTGCTGCCCAGAATGAAGCCCATTCCAGTCACGACTTCTTTTAGCCAGCGAACACGTTGAGATCGAATCAACAACACCCCAGCTCATTTCTCTGGCTATGCATAACCTTAACACAATTCTCGATTCCACACGATAAATCCAAGTGAGCTCACGGTTAGGTATGCTGAGGAAATAAATCATAGACATGCCACAGCTGCATGGAACCTCCACCTCGCCGCTAAGCGGTTTCCCTTCTACCATTGTGACGACCCCCATTTAATCCATTTTGTGCCTCGACTCCAAACGCCGCTCGGTACATTTTGTGTCCCGTCTCACCAATTGTCTTTGATGTGCTTGATTGTATGGCGTGCAGCTTGCTTCTCCCAGCTTCAATTTCGGGTGCATCAACTAAGTGATTACAATCATGGGCCGAGACAGCCCGGGAGGGAGGGAGGATAATCAAACACTCGGCGCCATTTTTTGTTCCCTGTTCAATCCGCTGCCAACATCTTGCAACTAATTGTTGAGTTGGAGAACCGGAGAGGCTTTTTGGGTTGCGTCAATGCATTCAGTTCTCGAAGTGGAGTCGGCAAGGTTGATGGTATCCAGGCATTCCTCAAGGATCCGCTCCAAGCCCATGTAGGGGCTACGAAAGCGGCATTTTCTGCTATGTGTTCTTGAATAAATTCTCTGTTGATTTGAAAGATGGATGTGGCCCCTACAAGCATCTCCGATGTGATCATCTCCATTAGGTGACAAAAGCGGTGATTAGGTTTGAGGGGCCTTGTTGCTTTCAGCGGTAATTGTGTCATAATCAATCATGGGCCAATAAGAGCTTTGCCTCAAAAGCCTTGTTGCTATTTTTGTTTTTATGTTTACATCTAATAAGCTGTGGTGGGGCTGCGCAAGGGGGAATGCTACACTGCTCCAATAATTTCACGTATCCTTTTTTTTCCCCCCAGTGTGGTTGAGCTGTTGTTTTTATTACAGCCCCTTCACGTGTCCATTTAGTGGTTCTGCCTGCCACTATATGTTGCCGGCATCGATAGAGGAACTCAATCAATAATTTACTGTAGAGATGGCTTGTTTACCAATAACGTGTCAAAGCACACTGTTTGGCAACAATAAAAGAGACAAATCGATAACAAAACCAAGTCAGGCAGACTTTTAAGTCACCTAATTGAAAGCAGACGTTTTATTTTGCCTCGAGGTAAAGATTACAACAGAAGCAGCCGGAAAATGAGAGAAGATTGTCTGATATGATTGCCGATCCACTCGGCGAAAGACATCCAATGATGGCTGATTCTGAGAGGAGCGTAAGTGCATCTCATGTTCTTCTTTGGCCTGATTGAATTGACAAATCAATCTCCTCCGCACCCACCCATCTGGGACTATTTTTATTCAGCGGGTTAGACGGATATCAACGTATTTGTCATTATTGGTTGAGAAAAGTTGGACTGGCCTACAGGAGTTGCTTCACGACCCTTGGTGACATTAAGAAGGTTGGACCATATATAACACACGCAGACACACACACACGTTCTGTTAAGTCACCCGCGGCACGAGTATAAATCACACACGAGTAGCTCTGGTCAACCAATCAGAGGACGGGAAAATGTGACATCACGTGTCTGAACGGTGAATGTGAAATCTGATTGGTTCAGATCGCTGAAAAAGAGAATGGCGACTTCTACTGCGTGTGTGTCTGCGTGCGTGTGCACACTTAAAGTACATTGAAGTTTTAAATGGTCAGCAGTATCCTGGTTCACGCGTGAAAACGAAGTTTAAAAATAGATTGTTGATTTCACTGAATTTTGTTCAATATGCACATTCCTACTTTCGATTCTCGCGCCGTTTCAAATATAAATAAATCAGATGTTACTTACCAGTTCCTCTGAACTTTTGTTTGTTCACTGTACTTACTTGGGGGACTGCTTTTCACTTCGACTGAAGTCATCTTATTCTAAAGTAACGGTCTCCTTTTAAAAAAGTGAGCAAAGAATATTTTGTCATACTTCTTATGATCGCATGTTTTCAGAAGCCATTTGAGAGATTGCGCAGTTGACCGTCCGTCTGCACTAATTGCATTCTTCCGATGCGTGCGCATCGGATAAGACAATTAGTTGGAAGACACTTGGAATGAGCAAAGCAGAGAGCTGCCACTGCACACTGATAGTGCAGACTGCCCGTTGGCCAGTCCAGACTAATAGCCCTATTTTTTTGCTGCGCAAATATGTGTATGCCCCCCCCCCCTTCCCGCCCCACAATGCTTGCCGGATGACCCACTCCTTCCCTCGCAACTCATTATAAAAAGTTGTGCTCAACTGTAACGTTCACCTGGCAATTAGGGTGACCTGCTGTCTGAAGAAGTGCGTCAACATTTCTCCAACCTGCTATGCAATCATTTATTCGGGTCTCCAAACTCCAATTTGGACTGTTTTGGTGTCAGACTGGACAATAGATCCAAAAAAATAAAATAAAATAAAAATAGTCTGCAGTCATAGGAGGATTTGTTGGGTATCGATCGCCAGACAACTGATCCAAATATTGTTTAATAATAGGCCGAAAAATCAACCTATCGAGGATGACATTTAACAAAATGAACAACAGAAGACGACGCATCGGTGGTTCATTTTCTCATTTGAGGAAAGAGGTCCTCCTGCCTTGTCTGAAAGTCACTTTGATTGTTTATTGATTTAATAATCTAATGAGACTGGAATGGGTTTTTTTTTTCTTTCCCCGTACATCCCCATAGCAACCGGTTTCTTGTTGGATATCTAAGCGGCCGTCATCATTGATTTATTGATTGGGTGATAATGATGTTCGCAAAGAGCAACCGTGCCACAACACTCCTGGTTCACAAAAGGACACGACATCATGACATGGCGTCGAATTCTGTCTTTTGCCGTGTTTTCGACAGTGCGAAATCGATACCTATGGATCGTGTCTTTCGGCGTAGGCTCGTCCAACTCCAAGTGCTGCCTTTACACGATGTGCTCATCGCCCTGTTTGTTGTCGAAAACAGGGCTCATCTCAATTCTAATATCTGTTGGCGGTTGTGTCTCATTCTCTCTTTTCATTTCATTGCGCCATGACCTTCTGAGAGCAGGATCAGACAGAAATGTGGATATACTCTATGTGGCATATTTAATTAATAGATATGTGAACAACTATTGGAAAACCTTGTGAAATTGTGCAATATATTTTTAGAATCATCCCACTGGGCAGCGCGACTGGTCTGGAGCGATCTGGGGTGGGGATCGGTCTCACGGTGCAGTTGTGTTTTGTCTCTGTCAGGACTCGCGCGACACATTTAAAGGGTATGAAAGGAGACATTTTGATTGGCCATGATTGAAGTCAGTTGTGAGCATTCCCACAGTAGCGCAGCCCTCCTCCTTGCAGATCCGCCGGCCTGCACTTGTTTGCGGAAGCCGAGATAACGGAGCCCCCTCGGTGTTTAAGATGGAAGATTTGCCCGTGTGAATTGATCCAAACTCGAGAGTCTTGTTTGAACCTTTCAGCCGATACCTCCAACACCTTGTCTCCAGAGATCTTGTCGAGTGTTTTTTTTTTTTTTTTTTTTCCCAGCGAGTGTCAGCTGCCGTTCGCTCAAAGTGCTCTGCCAGGACCTTGTGTGAAGGCTTAATGGAATAATGGTGGCGCACGCTCCCATGGGACGGAGAAGGAGGGTCCGGGGGGAGGGGAGGGGAGGGGGTCATTGGAGGTTGTTTTGTGCAGGTGACCCAACAGCAGCTGTAAACAGGATGCATTTGTAACCGGAGATGACAGGTCTGCTTGGCAACAAGTAGAGTAGATGTTCCAGTGGATTTGAGAAGTGGATGAAATAGAGCGCAATAGGTTTTTAAAACGAACTGCAAAAAGGTCATTTGCAGTATAATCTGTACAGTTTATTTGTAAAAGAAGCAAATATGTTCACCATTCCTTAACTCATTCAGTACCAGCCAATTCTGGACCAAGTCTGAAAAGACGTTTAAAAACGTCTTTGGGAGTGAATGAGTTAATAAATGCAATATAGTGGTCAATCAACCACAATGTTATGAGGGAACGCTTTTTTGTCCTGATTTTTATTTTTATCTCGTCCAGTCTGTGATGTTCTTGCAACTCCCTTGCCCAGATCTACGAATAAAATGGAATGCTTGTTGTCACATGTAGGACGCAGCCTATACTTGCCAACAATTCCTCAGTGGTCCTGCAGACCTCTTCAGAGCCTCCGTGACCTGTTTTCGTCTCATCTTTTCATTCGTTTTGGAAGGACGTCCAATCCTCAGCGATGTCACTGTGGTTCCATATTTTCTTTTTCCTTCTCATGCCGCATGACTTCTTTTGCGCCTTCCTCTTCTTTTGGACAGTCAAAATTCTTGAGTCATTTATGAGCTTTTTATAAAGTGTGGCTTTTGCTGTAACTCCACCCCAAAGTCAAAACGCCCCAAATCTGTTCAAAGTGGGGAATAATACGCTAATAAATTGTATTTTTTTTTTACTTCTCAGCAAATTATAGGAACTGAGCATTTTTATACTGACTTTTTTCTCTTCCACACGGGAAGGGAAACAAACGGAATACAGTCACCTTCAAACTCATGTTAAATGGCTTTTAGAACACAGCTGCCACCATTTAACATGCCATTTAAAGTGCCTTCAAATAACCCCAAGTCCATTTCGGTTGTGAGCGCACTCCCGCAGCTGCGCAGCCCTCCCCCTCGCAGATCCTCTGGCCTGCACTCATCTGCCAAAGCAAAGATATTTCTCCATCCATCCATTTTCTAATCCGCTTTATCCTCACAAGGGTCGCGGGGGGTGCTGGAGCCTATCCCAGGTGTCTTCCGGTAGTCGGCGGGGTACACCCTGAACCGCTTGCCAGCCAATCGCAGGGCACACAAACAAGCATTCGTGTTCACAATCACCCCGAGGGACGATTGGGAGTATTCCATGAAGCTGCCGTGCATGTTTTTGGACTATGGGAGGAAACACCTGGGAAGAAAATGCAAACTCCACACAGGAAGGCCAAAGCTGGAATCCAACCCCGCACCTCTGTACTGTGAGGTGGACGCGCTAATCAGTCCCACACTATGCCATGAAATGTAATCTTCATCAAACCTGACGTGCATGTTTCCGGAACGTGGGAGGCCGCTGGTGTAAACGTACTCAAGCACAGGGCGAACTTACGCAGGAAGGCCGCAACTTGGATTCGAAAGCCGACCCCCGTGACCGTGAGACCAAATACCACCAGCACACCCTTGCAGGCTAAACTGACTTTATTCACGATCAACGATGCACTCATCAATAAGAATGAATCACGTCCAATTTTCGTGCGGGTGTTTTTCCACGCCGTTCCTCCTTTTTTCCCCTCCCACCCGATTGCCTGTCATTGTGCCACCACCGCCAGAAGCCAGTGAACGCATCACCGGCAGTGCGTGCGAATGCGCAGGAGCGGCTGGCGGACAAGTCAGATGGAAAAGAAGAAGAAGAAGCAGCAGAGAAGGAGGAGGACGGCGATCGCGAGGGTCCACTCGGCGTTTGCTTGAGAGAGCGGGGACGAGGGAAAAAGTGGGAGCGAGCATTTGGATCCATGTTTCCAGCTGTCCACTCCGAAGCAGGACTGCGGGGAGGGGACGCGAGAGCTTGAAGCCCGCGGCAGCGAGCGAGCGAGCGCGCGCGCGCCGAGCCGAGCCGAACCTCCTTTCGCCCAAGCCTGGAAATCGAGCTCATTACGCGGAGGCGGATTTGGAGCTATTTGCAATTCAGCAAGTTCGGTCCTGTGATGAGGAAGCCACAAAAAGTGGACACCTTAGCCCGTTGTGCGTAATTTTGTTGTTGTTTTTTTTCTCCCCCACCTCCCCCCATCTCTCCATTTGGTGCCTCGTATGGCTTCCCTCGGCTGGCTTGTGCAAGTCCACGCGCCCTGCTGATTATTTCATGGCTGTGGGGCGCAGCGGGAGTCGTGCGTGGAGAAAGAGGACGGTGTGAGCAGAAGGCAAGCGAGGCAGCGCACTTTTTTTCTTTCTCTCCTTTTGATTTTATTTTCGTCTTTGCGCACGGACGCTGGAGGAGGAGGAGGAGGAGGAGGAGGAGGCGGCGGCAACTCACAGCAGCCGGACTTTTATTTGCACTTGTCTTCTCGCCGCCCGTGCTTATTTTCTCACTGCATCTTGTTTTCTTCCGTAGTATGTCTGCACTCCGAAAGAAATTCGGGGACGATTACCAGGTAGTGACCACCTCATCCAGCGGCTCTGGCTTCGGCAACCAGGCGCCGGCGGAGAAGAAGCGCAAGCGGCAGCGCTTCGTGGACAAGAACGGCCGCTGCAACGTCCAGCACGGCAACCTCGGGGGCGAGACCAGCAGATACCTCTCGGACCTGTTCACCACCCTGGTGGATCTGAAATGGCGCTGGAACCTCTTCATCTTCATCCTCACCTACACGGTGGCCTGGCTCTTCATGGCGTCCATGTGGTGGTTCATCGCCTACATCCGCGGCGACCTGAACAAGGCGCACAACGACAAGTACACGCCGTGCGTGGCCAACGTCTACAACTTTCCCTCGGCCTTCCTCTTCTTCATCGAGACCGAGGCCACCATCGGCTACGGCTACCGCTACATCACGGACAAGTGCCCCGAGGGCATCATCCTCTTCCTCTTCCAGTCCATCCTGGGCTCCATCGTGGACGCCTTCCTCATCGGCTGCATGTTCATTAAGATGTCGCAGCCCAAGAAGAGGGCCGAGACGCTCATGTTCAGCGAGCACGCCGCTATCTCCATGCGTGACGGCAAACTCACGCTCATGTTCCGCGTGGGCAACCTGCGCAACAGCCATATGGTCTCCGCGCAGATCCGCTGCAAACTGCTCAAAGTAAGTCGCCCGAGTCTCGGATCAACGGCCCCCGGTCTCTCGCGCTGGATGCCGCGAGCGGGCAAGTAAGCAGTCAGAAAGTGCAAATACCTTCTCGCCGCGACAAAACGGGGGCGGGCTGCTATGACTTTGCATTTTTTTTTTTTTTTTTACAGATCGCATATGTACATTGCTCCAATTCAATTTGGACACGATGAAACGGACGCTCGAGATGTCCGTCACTGCGTTCGTCCAATCCGCGAGCCTTTCAAATATCTGCAGCGTCATTTTGCAAAAAAAAAAAACAAGAAAAAAAATCCCCTCTTTCAATGAAGATTTAAAAAACTTTTCCACATAATGAAATGCTTTTCTTGAAACCTGAACCAATTCTATTATTACGAAATTACTAAGGTTGAATGAAACTAAATGTAATTTATTCGGGGGAATTTACAAGGTCAATTCAAAGTTAGCAGGGTCAAATTCACGCCTACAGACAATGTAGCGTCTTCACCTAACCTTCCATGTCGGCAATCTTTTTTTTTTTTTGCATCCAAACGAGCAGAAAATCCAAACAGGCAATGGGAGAACATGCAAACTCAACGCAGCAAGACCAGACGATAGATTTGAACCTGCAACCCTCCCAACTGTGAGGCGGATGTGCTGACCAGTCGGCCACTGTGACACAAGCGACATTGCGACCGCAAACGGCACACTTGTCAAGTTGTCCGCTTGCGCTTGTCGCCACGTGACGACCGCTCGCAACAAGATTGCCTCGAGTTATTTCAACATGAATGAATTCAACGTGAAGTCGACCAGATGTCATGCAAATTCCAATTGATTTAATCATGTCTGTCTTGCAAACATGAAATTATTGACAAGCCTTGACATCTTAGATTGAAGTAAATGAAACGGGCAAGACAGGTCCTGTGGGACAAATCCAGTCAACCCCCCTGTGTCGTGGGTTCCGGGGTCGCGGTCCCGCTATTAGGCAGATTATTATTATTATTATTATTTTTTTTTTTACAGCCAGCCGCTTATTCTCACAAGGGGCGCGTGCATGCTGGAGCCTCTCCTAACAATCTTCGGGCAGTCGGGCAGGGTACGCCCTGAACTGGTTGCCAGCCAATTGTAAGACACACATAGACAAACAAACATCCGCGCTCACACTCATACCCAGGGACAATTTGGAGTGTTCAATCAGCCTGCCATGCATTTTTTTGGAATGTGGGAGGAAACCGGACTACCCGGAGAAAACCCACGCAGGCCCGGGGAGAACATGCAAACTCCACACAGGAAGGCCCGGAGCCGGGATCGAAAACACCCTGCACCTCTGCACTGCGAGGCATGAGGTGGACATGTCAACAAGTCGGCTATCTATCGATCGATCGATCGATAGATATGTTGCTGATTTGTTTTTTGTTTTTTTTGGCTGTTCATGGAGCATACCAGTTCCTATTTTCTGCAAATAGTAGGATCCGCTGCAGTTGGAAAATAGTTGCATTTGGCCATACGTGCAATCCATCCATCCATCCATCCATCCATCCATCCATCCACCGAAATTCATCCATCTATCCAATTCTTCCATTCATTCATCCATCCATCCATTCACCCATCTATCCAAATCCATCCAACCAACCATCCATCCATTCAACCATCCAAATTAAATCATCCATCCATCCATCCATCCATCCATCCATCATTCACCAAAACTCATCCATCCATCCACCCAAATTCCATCATCCAAACATCCATCCACCCACGTCATCCATCCATCCATCCATCCATCATTCACCGAAACTCATCCATCCATCCACCCACCCACGTCCATCCATCCATCCATTCATTCACCCATCCACCCAAATCCATCCAACCATCCATCCATTCAACCATCCAAATTCATCCATCCATCCATCCATCCATCCATCCATCCATCCATCCATCCATCCACTGAAACTCATCCATCCATCCACCCACGTCCATCCATCCATCCATCCATCCATCCATCCATCCATCCGATACACTCTCCGAAAATGTTTCAAATGTTTCCCTTGTCTCCTCACCCTCAGTCTCGGCAGACCCCCGAAGGCGAGTTCCTTCCCCTGGACCAGTTGGAGCTGGACGTGGGCTTTAGCACGGGCGCAGACCAGCTCTTTCTGGTGTCGCCGCTCACCATCTGCCACGTGATTGACACCAAAAGCCCCTTCTACGACCTCTCGCAGAGGTCCATGCAAACGGAGCAGTTTGAAATTGTGGTGATACTGGAGGGCATCGTGGAGACCACGGGTGAGTACGCCCAGTCAAGCCCGCCCGCGGCGGTATTTGCTTTGGCTTGCCCGAAATGCCGCGGCACCTATTTGTGGAGGTGAGAAAGGAAGAGTATAGATCTTTTTCATCGTTTCACCAACTGACGGCCAAATGGGCTTCTTATCGAACCCTTGATTGCATCGTATTGATTCTGGCATCTGTGGCATACGTCGCCGGTAATAGTAGCAGTTAGCGTTTCTGCGTCACGGACGGTCGATTTGGATTTCATGTCACGTCATTCGAAACTTGTGTATTTTAACACGACTGGGTGATGATGAAATGGAGCTCGGTGTCGATGTACACTCGGGAAGGAAACGTCAATATCGCAATATATCGCGTCTCCCGAGGCACAGTATGGATAGACAGACATTTGTACAGTTATGAGTCTCCGTACGATGAGAAAATGTTTGGAAAGTTTAATACAGACGTTTATGTAACATGGGCTCGCATGATTGTGTACATGCGAGCTGCAGTCTCCTGGGTTCGAAGTCACCGAAAATGGGTGAAATAGCCAAGCCGGCGCCGGGTCCAAATCAGAGTGAGCCAATGTTGATCAGACAAGATTGTAAAATGCGATTCCCACCCGGAGTGTACAATTATGAGCTCTGCTTTCAAACACTTTGGGCAATTTGTCTGTTCTGCGCTTCTTCTGCTCATCCAGAGAGATACTCTATGGTGGCTATTCTCACA
>CAAKHF010007991.1:66441-82342 GCA_901007745.1 Hippocampus kuda
CCCATTGTCATTGTCGACTGAATGCCTCTCACCACGTTTCGGTTCTCTCTCAATGCATTCCAAACATTGTATGATACCCCGTCTCTTCAGGAATAAAGATCTAACAGCATTGTTTAAGCATTCTTTTGCTTGCATACTGTATGTTGCCGCCGAAGCTGAAATGGCTTTGTCCCTCACAAGTTGTCGGTTACCGAGGTAACACTGAGCCGCTCTCTCTCTCCCTCTCTCTCTCTGTCCCGTTTTATAGAACAGCAATGATTGACAGTCAACTGTCAGTCACCACTATTCTCTGCTCCCAGCGGTTGATCGCCTGCCCGTGGCGCTTAGAAACGTTTACCTTTGCGCATTTTGCATGACAATATTTCCCCTTTCGCCGCATCAGTTGGCTCCTGTCAATTTGACAGCGTGTTGTTCAGGTGACACTGTATTGCCGACATACAATGACAACAAAGATTTGCTGCCAAGTAATCGGAATGTTGCTTGTTAAACTCCTGGTCCCGCCGTGACCCATTCGCACAGATTTTTTTTCACACTCAGGCCTAATTTTATTGTACAAAGTCTTACTTTTGAGAATTCCTTTCCTTTTTTTTCCCTGCGAAAAGTTTTTAACCAAAATCTGGTCTTGTCATTAGCATATCATCATGTTTATTTAAGACATTTGGACAAACGGCCATGCCAAATCATCCTCAGTAAATCCTTTTAAGATAATTCATACTATACTCTTAAGATTATGGCTGTAACAACAAAGTTGATAAAGTCGAGGAAAATGGATTTTTAAGTGTTCGAAACAAATGTCATTATTGATTCAATTTGTGCGATTATTTTGTCGTTGCTCTTGTCTTGTCCTGGCTTGGCCACGTAAGGGAAGTGTGGTGCACAAAACGTCATTACTTCATCGGATAAAACACCAGAAGAAGAAGATCACGATGGAACACGACCAAATGGGACGAAGCAAGCGATGCCTGTGAGTATCGCTATCTTTTATTATTTGTGTATTATGTGAATATTTGTTATTTCGGGGCATTTAAAAACCGGCGCTTGTTGTATTTAGCCTAGCGCCGAGTCGGTAGCGATAAGCTAGCCGTGTTTGGAAAACAAAGTACAGCTTGTATCAAAATAAGCAACATGTTTAGTATGTTTTTTGTTGTTGTGTTTGTTTTTGCAGTTAAATTAAAGAGAGTGTCAATAAGCAGCTTAAAGCAAACGTTGAATATTTTTGAGAAAAAAAACCAGTTGGCTCTCTGCCATACGGCTCTCAGGAGAGTGAGGACATAATTAAAAATAATTGACAGATTCATAGATTATTGAAATCAACGGCAGCTGAAGTCCTATTTCATATTTTTTTGGTGGTGGTGGTGGTGGGGGGGGGGGGGGGCTGATTAAAAATACAACTAGAAGGCTGCGTCTGCTTGTGATCTTTTTCTAAAATGTGCTGGAAGAAGGCTTCCGTGCCAATGTCATCGCCAGAGAGATATTCCTCTGGCACTTTTCATTGTTTTGATCCTACTCTTGTGAAATAACCGCTGCTGTTCATTAGTTGCAATGCACTTTATTGCTGTCACACAAAGGGCGTAAATAATAAGGCTATTTATTATTATTATGATTATTATTATTATTGTTCTTAAATTATGGAGAGAAGGGCTGCTCGAGAAACACTAGCAGCTCGATTCATTCTGTTTTTAACCTCATGTGGCGAACCTCTTTTTGGAACCAACCCACGGGAACAATCAGAAGAGCAAAGCAAGTGTCAGCAGAGTGCATTATTTCTTTTATTCCCCGCCTAAATCAACACTTCCTCTTTCAGAATACGCTCGGTCTTTATCGCCAAGGACATCTCTGTGTCGACGTCCGTTCCTTTGTCGTGGTAGAAGCCGCATGTCTCGGACTGCACCAAAAAGAGAATGGAATGCAACGTCACTGACGCGTGTGGCGATTAGAAAAGATGTGAAATCGTAGAGAGAGATGTTCTGAAGGTCTTGGTTGGCAGCTTTCATGACAAACAACATCTGAACAGAAACATGCCCGGACTTGCTGATAACAGGGCACAGAATGGAAAGCAATTGGTGCAATGACTCACATCCATTTTCTCTTCCAGTTTGGGAAGGCATCTCGCTTAACTCCCCTTGAGGTCACACCCACAGAGATACAGTGGATATAAAAAGTCGATACACCCCGGTTTAAATGGCAGGTTTTTGTCATGTTAAAAAAACAAAAAAACAACAACATACCTTTCGGAATAGTGGTCAAAAAGTTCAGCGTTGGTTACATGACACAAAAGCAAAATCCGCCCCAAAAATGTGAGGAAAAATTGTGTTGTGCTCTGATTAAACCAAGCTAGATTTTTTTTTAACCAACACTGATCATCACGAAAAGTAAATAAATTCTGGCTTCAAAGTACAAAAATGAACACCAGAGGTGAGGGCATAGTGTTCTTGTCCAATTCCATCCTGACTTGTTTTACATTCAAGCACCGCTTTCTGACACAATCCATCAGCTCCTCTGCTGTCAGACCTGATTAATTCCCCTTTGTTGTATTGTAGAAACTCCCAGGGTTCCACATTATTCTGTTAGGATGAAGCCTGTTACATTATGCACGGACACTTGTTGGAGTGTCAGTCGCGCCGGTATTAAGAAAAAAAAGAAAAAAGCAAAGTGGCTGCTTTTTATGTTGTGATCGCTCTTAAATTGGCGGAATCATCTTTTTAAGGCTCCCGTGTGCTCTCTACGGTTATAAACGGGGATGAGGAATTCTCTGCGGAGGCTCCTAGGAAATATCTGCGCCATAAAACAAATATGATGGAAATTTCTTTCGTGCAGGTAGCAAGTACAATCCACCAAATTTCACAGATGTACAATACCTTTCGAAGCAACATTTTTCATGATGGAAGAAGAATATAATTCTTATCGTCCGCCCCTAAACTAAACACAAACAATACTAGAAGGACCCTTATTTACCTGTAGCCTCATCTACATCCTTGATTTCATCCATAACATCAAAAGGCAACGATTCGTTTCAGTTGAATGAGATTTTGCAGTTTTTATAGCGCGAGCAAGATTTGCATGTAGCCTCGATTCACTAATTCCTCCTGTCTCGAAACAAAGCTACACCATTCTCAAAGATGGTCATTCAGAATGTTGTTATGCAAGTGCTTGTCTTGATAAAATCACAGAACGCAGTCCAGCATCACCAAAATAGCAGCACGACAATACTAAGCTAGCATTAGCACTGGAAACAAGCCGGCGTTGGCTACGGCTGCTTGCTACGGCAACGCGACTTATTCGTAAATTTTACTCTAACACTGAATGCTGAATGCAAAACAAAGCTGATGAAGCCAAAACCAAGAGATCAGTGGAGACGGCAAACTTAACATGTTTTAACCTTATCACTTTATCACTTTAGTATGCGAAACGTATTTTTCGTTAAACGTGAATAATAATAATAATAATAATAATAATACATTTTATTTATAAGCGCCTTTCAAGACACCAAAGGACACTTTACAATAACAAAAAACACAAAACAATACGGGTTGAGCAGCGGCAGCCAAAAAGTGTCCAGAAAAGCGCTAGAAACTGATGTTTTTATTATTGTCACATCATCACATGATATTGAACGTTTTTTTCCTGTTGTGACAGCAATACACTTTTGTAACATGAAACCTTTACTTTTTTTTATTTTTAAAAAAAAAAACACTGCAATAGTTTTATTAGCACATTTGAAGGATTTGAAGGCTAATTAAGGCCACAAATGTGGAGTATCACCCCGTTTCTGTTCTCAAATATGGTCCCTTGCCCGATAAAGTGCTTCCTCGTTTTAATTGAGTTTTATGACTCATTGCTCACTTATTCTGGAGTGCCATCCTGTAAAAGAGCAAACGGGACGAAAGAGGGACCTGACAGGCAGATGAGAGAATTGCACTACAGGCCTCGGAGGAGGAATGAATAATGCATTTGTCACAATGGTGTAACTTTGCAGAATGACAGTGATCAAAGTTGTGTCAGGCAAGGCTGGTATTAAGAAGACGGGGCCCGATTAAAACGGCTCAGTGAGTGTAAAAGCCCTCACCATGGGAAGAGACGTCTCTTCCGTACCCTTGACATTTTCTGTCATAACTTGTTTCACATTTACACTTTTGTCCCCCACCCCTCCATCCCCATCATCCCTTGGCTCCAATCCTGCCTTTATAAATAGCTTTGATAATTCACTTTGGAAATGATGTAACCGCTTTCCAGAAAGCGTTCCATGAACCGAAGGATACGCTGCTTCTCCTGCATGTTGAAGTTAAAAAAAAAAAAAAAAAGAAAAAAATCTATCATCTGTTTGTCTTTGCACAGTGGACGCAAACATACACAAACACGCTCGCACGCAAACACACAGCCACAACAGACGCCTCGTCTCTGGCGTATTGTATTTGTAAGATAACTGGTGTGGGCGTCTGCAAAACAGCTCATTTTGCACCTGAGTCAAAATCCATCCATCAGCGCTTTTGGTCGCCAGCAGCGCCGTTGGAAAAGAGGCCGAGGAGGACGCATCACAGTCGAGGTGCTCGCTGGCCGTCCAGCGGCGGGGCTGCGCCAGCCCGATGCTCGCTTTATCTGCCGCCTCCCATTTTATGTGCGCCATTAAGATCAATGAGCGACTGTCAAGCTTCCTTTTCCAGAGATATTACTTGGAAGGCAGCGGCAGCGCGGCATCTGCCGTTTGCCTGAATGGCGGCCGATAGCGAATACGATCCTCTGTAGATGATCACTCGAGACGTCACGCTGTTGAATTTCTAGCATCGGTGCGCTCAGTCGTTGTTTCAGCTTTTCTGTTGTTTGAATTGAGGCCACGTGGGCTCAATTGTCACTGTAGTGTGGACGTGACTTTTGCAATTTGAGGCTGTGAGGCAGTTGGACGTCAATTTCCGTCGCCAGCAGATGGCGATAACGGCAGACAACTTTGACTGATGGAAACGGATTGATTCATCGGCTTCATTCTTATTCCAAAAGCACAATTTTAAGCAACTGAGAGCACATCAAACATCTTATTGCAAAGGATGTTTTTGGCTCAAGTTCCCCGATATTAACAGGGGTGTCAAACTTATTTTTGGCGCGGGCCACGTCTTCACTCTGGGGGCCGTGAAACCACAAAAATGTTTCATCGTCTCATCGCATTATTACTTGTACACAGCAAACGAATGGATTACTAAGTTTTGAAATCATCCAGGTCAACTATAATCGTTTGTTCGATTGTTGAAGTGAGTGTAAACAGGGTACCAAAATGATTGCAAAACCTCGTTATTTATTACACATGACATTTTGGTACAGATTTTAGCAAGGATCGTACAAGTTGACACACATGATTTGCTTTCGCGGGCCACATAAAAATGATGCGGCGGGCTGGATCTGGCCCCTAGGCCTTGAGTTTGACATCATGCCCTATAACTATAAATTGCTTGACAAATTATAATCCATTATTCAAGTCGTAGTCGTAATAATAACAACGATAATAATGCATCAGTAGTGGCATTTGATTGACAAGGGCTTGATTTGATTTGATTGATTGATTTTTTTTTTTTTTACATGATTTTGAAGCCTCATTTCATAATTTGGCAGTATTCTAACTCTTCTCTGGGGTGAGTCAAATTTACAATCGATATTTATTTCAGCTTTACGTGTTCTTATGTCATAAAAACGTCTTTCAAAATCTAAAATCATTACAACTCTGGCGAGTTTTGTGTAGCCACGGCTTGAATCCAGCCTTTGAGACATCGCTTTCTGACACCATATCCAATGTATTTGGATTGACGCCTTCTCACAACACCGTTCCTAAAGGGAAAATGACCCGAACGCAGGTTTACGCAGGAAAGAAAAAAAAATCTAGCCAGCAGGGATTTTTTTTTTTTTTTGTGTGACGCAGTGATCCCTCATAAATCACAACACCCTTTGTTTATCCATGTGCTGGCTGTACGCGTTGAGGAAAATGACTTCACGGGGCATGGAAGGGGCATCAAATAATTGCCGTGCTCCAGGCAGAGCCGCTAGGACTGAAATAAAACAAGTGCTCTCCGCTCTAAAAATACGCCTGTTCACACGAGGATGCTGGCTTGTCGGCTGTTTGATGAGCGAGGGCACGTACGGTACAGAACCGTATAGCACAACTGTGCAACGCTTTCCCTCTGCCAATGTGACACATGGACCGTAACTGTTTTTTTTTCCTCTTCATTTCCCATCTCACTCACAAAAACAGTTTACGCATACCTTGCCCCATCCTCTCCTGCGATGCATACGCGCAGTCGTGTTTGAAAGGACACAAAAGAAACTTATGCCGGCTGTGCGCATGCTTGCATTTCAGTTCCACGTCGGAATCAAATTAGCTATTAATGACACTTTTTTAATACTTCATAACGAGGATATCCCCCTGAAGCCCTTGTTACCTAGCAACTGCAACTAGAACACACCGCATCCGGTTGTGGCACAGACTCATACTTAATGTAAATGTGGAGCTATTATAAGTACAGTATGCATTCCATAGGAAGGGTTTATAATTCCTAATTGCGTTCTTAACGCTGGATCGAGAGGCGCTTTTACTCGTCAGTCTCCTTCGGCGGCGTGCTTGGATTCATCATTGTCTTTGGCCGCCGTGTCAGTGTCTGCGCTGGCACCGGGATGAATATTTCAAGAGTTGTTAATGTGTTCCATTTGTTACTTTGCTTGTAAACCGTCTCAGGCTCTTCCCCAGGTAGTCGGGTGCTCAAACGCTGCCAAAATAACAGTTGAACGCGCACAAACCGTAACCGAAATGAATTGCACCTGACACCAGCACTGTTTGTTTGTTTGTTTGTTTTTTTTTGGCATGTTTCCTTGCTCTTTTTGCTGGAAACTTCTCATCTCTCATTGCGGTGGTTTGATTTCAGAAATGAACATGCAACTGCAGGCCCCGCCGTTAGCATAGCCTTTCAAAAAACAGGATTTGCGGTTCTTGCTGTGAGAGTGGTCACAGCCAATGGCCTTACTGCCAATTACTTACCGCAACAAATGCAGTTAGCTAGCTAGCAGTGTAGTAGCTACCTAGCTAGCTAGCGGTGTAGTAGCTAGCTGTAGCTGGCTAGCAAGCTAGCTACGACTAGCTAGCTAGCTAGCTAGCTACTACACTGTGGAAATGTATTCTACCCGAATGCCACAATATACACAACAGCACGGCGTCATTACAGTATTTAAATTCCCTAACAAGGATGATAACACAGATTTGCCTGCTGTCCGTCCGTTATTCAAGAGGAGCACCGGAAGCCTCTTGCGAGCTAGCTGGTGATTAGCGCCTTTCGTCGCAGCGTGGAAAGAAATCCCCTTGATGACTTGCTGTGACATATTCCAGCCACCAGAGACGACAAGCGGATATTTTTTCTTACCTCAAGCGCTCAGGGATGTGTAGACATGAGAACGTTGATAAATTGAAAGCCTTATTTCATAGCCGTATGGATTTTTTATTCAAATTCAAATTGCGCTTCATTCTCAACAGCACTGTACCAAATTTGCAAGACGCCTTTGTTTTCACTTTACAGTGGAGGTCTTCAATCCTGTTCCTCAAAGGCCGCTGTCTTGCATGTTTCCCATCTCTCCCTGCTGCAACACACTTGATTCAAAGGCGGGACAGTGGTCCGCAAGGAACAGGATTGAAGACCCCTGCTTTACAGGGACTTTTAAGCAGCGCATCCGGATTGCCCAGTGCTCTTCTATCAGATAAATGAATAAATAAATCAAAAGCACCTCCATTTGTTGAATAGCCCTCACTATGCAATTCGTGTTGCCCCCCCCCCCCCCACCCCTCCGCCATGCATTTTTGATGTTATAGAAGCAGCAGCCGAGCCTCCCGTCAACACTCGCCCTCACAGAGCGGATTTTGCTAAGTGTTGCAAGACACTCTCATGTTCATTCCAACTCCATCTTATTTTTTTTTTCTCCTCTCCTCTTCTGTCGAGGTCATGTAGGCGCCAAAGAGTTTAATTATATTCCCCCCGCCTGTAGTCTGAGATCAATGGAGGAAAAGAGTGGGGGAAACGAGCTGAGGACATGGTGGTAACATTATTTTTCCTCCACTCAGGTGAAGTTGATTAAAACGGAAATTTGAATAATCTATCGAGGTTGCTTATCTAAGTGGCAATCTTAAATACTGCACTTAGCCACATCAATAGGGTCTTCGTTAAGTGGGATTAATTGCAGCCTTTCCGATGCGGGGGAAAAAAGCGCTTTGCACAAAGAAGAGCAAAGGAACTCTTCCTCTGTCTAGACATTTAATGAAGTCTATTCGAAACCACGTGAGCAGTGTAGCTGTATAAACATACCAGTTAATTATCGTTTGCGACAACGTACACCCCCCCCCTTTTACTTTCCCACTGAGCCGCCGTATATCATTAGCATACCGAAAGTAACACGGGGCAGACATTTAATAATTGGGATCCAAAAAATGAAAATAGGCATCGTTGTGCCAGTGAAGTTTTCGCTTGACAAGGCTACATTCAATTACGGGCTGCTTGTCAGGTGGAATAAATCATTCCTTGGGTGTAATGTTTAATCCAGTCAAACCAAACTTTGAGTGCCAAAAATAGTCTCATGTGGGACAACTAATGACTTGGCTGGCTGCTGTTGTTGCCTTATCATGAAATGTCACAGTCCCTCAAAGTAAAACAAAAAAGAAATCATTTTCTGGGGGAAAAGGTGCAGGGTTCAACACGCGGCTGTTGGGAGTGAGTCACTGCTGCTGCTTGCCAGTGAGGCTGTTTTACACCTCGAGGTTCAAGTAACACAATTTTGCATTTTTGATTTCAAACGGCGCATTTACAAAATGCAGCATTGCGGTGTAAATTTATTAATTATGCACCCATGCGCCCCCCCCCCCCCCCCAAAAAAAATTGCACATTTTAACTATAGCGAAAGCATAGACTGGCAGTTCCCAAATTTTTCCTCCAAGCATCACCTCAAAAAATATTTGGCTCTATAAGTAGCATCGTAGCGTTTCGGAGCACTGTGACTCACTGTCAACATTTGATTGAGAATCGGGTACTTGGACCTGCAAGGTGAAGCTAGCGTGAGTCACAAAGCAAAATGTCATGCGACGAATGTAACAACAAGACATTGACACGATCAATGAGCGAGAACGGTGCAGCATCTCACGTTACAAAAGAAAACTATCGATGCTTTCTTTTTTTTTTTTTTTTTACCCTGGGCCGCAGCTTTGGTAAATGTAGCGTCAAATGCTCTGCCTCGTCATGACTGATAGGTCCGAGGGCACCTGTCCCCTCAAGGACAAACAGTTCTTGAGCCCAACCTGGAAAGATGCTGTTCAAGCGGACTGTCACCACCTCTTCACTTTGTGATGTACTTGCGGGAACGCGTGTCATGCAGGTGCCACTCTACGGCAGGCGGAGAGGGGATGAGGGTGCTGGGTGGCGATGTGAAAACTCAGCCGTGATAAATAAATCCATTTTTGACGGCTCTACTGAGGCAGTGCTTGGCCCGTTCTGTCCGGTGAAGAAGTTGAAACGGATTAATGGCCTTTCCATTCATTTCAATGGGTAGTGATGATTTCAGATACAAACTTTTTGAGTTGTGATCACAATCCCGAAAAAAAATCAAACTCGTATCATCAAGGTGTCGCTGTACCGAGATTTGCATAACTTCAAACTTCATTTTTGTGCTTTCTTTTTGTTTTTCGTGGCAGTTGCAGGGGATGCTGTGTCATCCTTGTGTGAATTAATCACTCTGGCTCAGCTCAAAATATGCTTACCATCTGTTTCATTTTATTCCGGTGCCCAGCTCATGGCTCATGTTTAATGTATCTGTGCTAATGGCATCATCTATGTGCGGCACAATGGCTGTCTGTGCATGCGGGGAGACGGTGGAAGAAAATGAGAGAGCCGAGGACCTTGCTTGTCTGAATGCCTTCAAAAACATCATCAAATCATTTGCTCCGATGCTTCCAAAATGGACAATTACCGTGAATAATGGCCATAAAAAGTCGGACGTAATTTGACAAACATTCCAATCGCACCTCTTTGTCATCAAGGCGGCCCAGTTAGCCGGTAATTTGATCAAATTAGCCGCGTATTTATGATCTATTAAAATCGTGTGCAAGGCGGGGTCAAGAGCGACTCGCTCTAATGTGATTATCCCCTTGAGTAATATACGAGGGACATATGGAAGCCGAATACGTAATCAGCCTTGGGGGCACACTTGCTCTCCTATAGTGTACTGTGCGTTTGCCCATATAATATGAATGGCATATAAAACATGTACATGCCCACGCACATACGATGGGACGGATGCACATTCAATGTTCAGCGCGCGCATCAACATTTCATGAGCGCAAATCAAGCAGAATTTCACAAACATCCACCTTCTCTGTGTCTGCTGGTTTCTGAGCTTACCGTGATGAAATAAGACTTGTCTGGATGCAATAATGAATCGATGAAGGGACAATTTAATCCTTCACTTGATAATTATTTTGATAATCATTGGGATCAATCATTGGGATTTCTTAAAATGGGCCGAGTCATCAGAAGTTCAGCATTAATCTGTGATAAATGCCGACGAAAGATGAGCTGCACTGGGTTGGGGCCCACATCAAATGGCTCCAGCTTTGAGGAAGATGAGAGACTGTTGCTCCCAGAACGGACATTCAGGAGTGACTTTAATCACCTTGCTGTGTGTTCTAGCTGCTGACGCTGGCTTCCTTGTCACATTTTGTCCTCTCCTCTGAAGATGGCCTTGAAATTTACCACGTGAACAAAGCAAGGTGTGTTCCTCCCATATAAGTCAAAATTATAGCAAATGTTTGTATGAAAAAAAATCTTATAGGCTAAAAACATTTAGACTAGGGCTGTCACAAATGAATTATTCCATCGATTAATTTGCTAAAAAATAATTCTGCTTAAGATGTATTAGAATTATTTATTGTTTTGCTGTTTATCAACCGAATATTTTTGTTTTTCGGTGAGCATTGCATCATGATTAAACAAATCAAATCAACAATTAACCAATCGCATGAGAGGCAATGATGTACTCCCCAAATGTTTTGGAAACCGAGAGTCGCGGAACAAATGAAATCAAGGTACCACTTTCATCCCCTGTGGGAGCATCATCATAAAACAATCCAATGAAAACCAAAAATCAACTTTAGTTGCTCAAATGCCAACTTGTGTGACCTTTAGGGTGTACGACTTTGTCGGTTCCACAGGACTGCGCATCCAGGAATTACATCGCAAGCTAACGTTGTTCTCGGCAGTCATCAGTCCCTCAGCAGAACTGCACAGATACGCTCTCGGAATATTTGAAGTAATAAGTAGTGAGTCATTCAATGTTTTGGGAGGGGGCGGCTTTGCAAAATATTAATTAGACACATTTTTGCGTAGAATCTTATCACAGCTGGGTATTATCAGTGTCACCTTTGTCCCCCACAGTCAGTGACACCAAAGAGTGATTAAGCATGCAATATGACTGCGATTAAAAGGGAACGGCATCCGCTGTTCACGTATTTTGGCATCCGGGACATTTACAAAGGGACACAGGCACCCCATAGTCACCTCTACTAGAATCTTTTCACACAAAATACATTTTCATATTTTGTCACAATGCCCTATGCTTCTGGCAGTAGCGTTACATTTTTTACAGGACGGCTGATTAATTCAGCAGAGCTTCCGAGCACCGTGCGGTAAGTCTGATGCGAAGTCAGCCAGATGGGAGTCAACACAGCATGTTTTTTTTTTTTTTTGCTTCCTTTAATCTGGTGGAAAGGCTCCAGAGAGAAACAGGTGAAGAGAGAGAGCGCGAGACAGAGAGAGAGAGAGAGAGAGAGAGAAAAAAATCAGGATGGAAGTACAAGGACACAAAAACAATTGAGACAAACCCCTGCTCTGCCAACCAAGATGTTGGATGCTGCAAGTCGAGTGGCACTCACAAGTGCATGGACAAAAAGTGATGGACAGGATGAAAAAAACAAAGCAAAACCGTCGAGGCGGCTGAGCGGCAAGGCGAACACCACGAAGGAATCTGTATGAAAGTAATATGTATGCCATTCGAGTATAGGGCGAAGCAATTATCCAATTCAAATTGACAAAACAATGTGATGGAATTTCGGGTCGCAACGTCTGCGATTTGAAAGATTAAAAAAAAAAAAAAATCCTCTGCGCTACAGTTCTTTCAGTTGGTGGGCTTTATGTATTTTCAAGAAAATATTTGATTTAGTTTTTGATGTAGCGTCGAGATAAACTCAGCGATGGCAATATTGAGGGAGGAAAAAAAAAAGCGGTTCGAATATTTTTCAAAACCATTCTGCCCTAATTCCAGTACTTGGATATTGTGGCCCCTTTGAGGACACACCTGATGGATGTTTTTTGTGCAGTGGGGAAATTCATAAGGTCAGACTTGTGTCGATAAATGTCACCCAAAATCCGTGCACGTTTTGGAAAGAATATACAGTCGGAGAGGGGATGAATCACTTTAATGCTCCAAATGTTCTGCACCTTTTGGACTGGGAGCCAAAAATTTGTCAAGTTTTTCCACATTTCATAACCAGCGAGGTCTGCAGAAGCCGGATAATGACCTTGATTATTTGAATTAGGTGTGTTGCAGTCAGGAGAGATGGAAAGCAGCCATCAAGGCACAGGATTGAAGACCCCTGCTTTTGGGGATATTGATTTTTGTGTGTTGCGTGTGATATTTATCCGGGCCTGGATTTTTGACAAGTCGTCAATCACCGGGTTCTCGGTTTCCAACGCACTTTAGTTCCTACGGCTGCGACATAGCCTGAATTTATATGTACGTCGGAATGCGTGTTTGTCTATTGCTAACTTGCGCCACTGCAGTGTTAAACTCATAATAAGAGTAAGTGGCCATCAAAGAAATCACATTTGTAAATCAAGGCTCCGCTTTATTTTAGTATCGTTGTAAACTGAGGAGTCCCTTTCCACACCCAATATTTGTGCATATCCTGCTCTTGGATACTGTAGCTGCTCCAAAGACACGCCTGATGTATGTGTTTGCGCGGTGGGAGAATTCATAAGGTCAAGACTGTGTAGATAAAGCGTCACCCAAAATAAATGGAAGTTTTGGAAAGAATATAAGAGAGTGTATAAATCATTGTAATGGTCCAAATGTGTACTGCAGCTTCTGGATTAGTGCTCCAAAAAGTTATCAAGTAGGAAATGTTATCACTTCTTTAAAAAACAAAAAAAAACAGCCCTCTATTACCAGAATTTTAATGCAAGTCGGAACATTCCATAGTCCATTGCTAACCTGCACTAACAGGTCATTTTTGCACAACTTGGACCTGGAAAGCAAAATTCACAACAGGTTAGTTTGATCAATTAAATCACCCAATAAACTCAAAACAACAAGGACAAATTCTTAATATGAAGAACGCAGAATGCGGTTTTGTGAACTCGCCAAATCCGCTCTTCCTACGAACATCATTGAGCTTGTTCTTCCTCAGAACGTGAGTCTTTTTGTGAATTGGAGAGTCTGTTGAAATCCCCCCGATTCTGATGTATCTTCTTGCTGGCAGCATGAAATGCATCTTTGGATATTTTCCTTGCCAAGCCATCACAAGTATCCAATGCGTCTTTGTTTTAAGCTAGCTGACAAGAAAAAAAATCTGCGTATCCCGTGCATACTTGGTTTATTTGTATTTTCAATTGGAACAGTACCTGGGCCGTTGACATTTCACAAGATCAGAAGGACGTAAGAAAGGACGAGAACGCAAATTTAGAAACGGCTTCTATTTAGCCGCGTCAGTTAGCCAGAGCAATAGCTTAGCATCTAGCATTCCCCCACTCGTGTCCGAACAATCTGGAAATCGGTGAAGGATGGCTGCCTTGATGTGGTTGCACAGCTCGAAGCTGGTGAAAAATCGATCGTGCCAGGCGGCAGCTCCTCCAGCTCTGTCGTCAAACGTGCTTTAAAGCATTTTCAGACTGAGGCAAATGCGTTATCGCGATCGGTTGGTGGAGTCCAAAACTCTGCCTACCTACCATCTGTGTTACGATTCCTTCGTGGAGCGTCGAGTCGCCTCGAAGGCGTGCGTGCAGGATCCACGCACGGTGACTCGGAGTGATGGCGGTCACAATTTCACAAGGCAGCAGGAGTCACACAGGCCCCCCCCGCCCCCCGGAGAATATATCCTGTCTGTCAAACGGGTGATGAGGAGCCGTTACAGGGGTCATAAACCTCACAGCCTGACTCCGGGAACAACAATGTATGCGATTCCTCACCTGCAAAGTCTCACAACTTCACCCGCTTAGCTCTCGGGCCCTTGATGCACTCCTGCCTTGGTGTTTCCTTCAACCTGATGTGCTGCATAATTGCACTTGAAATGCACGGTAATTCTCCAGCTCAGCCCACCCAGGGCAGAGAGTATCGCTTTTGTGTCACATCCGCGCGTAGACTATGCGCTCCGCGGGGTGGTTTGGTGACACCGAGGTCACATTCTGAAATGATAATATATTAAAACCTCAGTTGGTTTAAAAAAAAAGCCAGGGTCAAAGTCACTCCTCTGCACGGCACCGCTCTCCTTACATCCACTTTTTTTTTTTTGCAATTCATTCTTTTTGTCACATAGCGCAGGAAAAGGCCCCCGCGTCCTCCCCGTTCACGCCGACAGAACCGTGGCGAGAAACACTCAGGATGCAAGTGCAGCATACATCTTTTAACAAAGCTGACATGGAAATTGCGCGGCAGATTATTAAATGCACCCATGAGATGGGGAAGTATACTGTACAGTACATTGAAGAGGCGTTGCTAGGAAACGCTGCTGCCGGATGAGTCAATGAGCAATCCACAGACTCCAAGAGGGGCTACAATGGAGCAGACCGCCAAGCAGCAGCAGCAGCAGCAGCAGCGGTAGCAGCAGAACATTCATCCCCGGCTGGGTGGTCATTGCAGTTGCGCTAATTAACACCCATCTTTCAGCCACTCCCGTGAAACGCGGCGAATGCTTCGCTCACTTGTCACCTATTAAAAAGAAATCATTGTATCTGCAGTGAAATGCTGAATCCGAACAGTAAGAATACAGAAAGCGGGACCGCTATGTATTACAACCGTGGATTTGGTTGACTTTCAAAAAATAACAAAACAAAACAGAATGCAGTCACCATCGTGTGCGAACCCTCCCGGCAGTGTGAATTGTCAAGCAAGTATGATCAAGTTCCCATTCTAGAAAGATGTTCAAACGTTCTTGAAACACGCAGCTTCAATGATGATTCATGAGGGCTCATAAATGTTGCGTCACTGATTCCCCCTAATAGTTTTCATTCTTTATCATGAGCGGTGCCTTGAACTTAAGAATATATCAGAACAGCAATGCTATTCATTAGCTTGTCTGTTGTGCGTTAGCTTGAAGCTAGCAGCCTTTTCTAAGTCTGGGCTTGTCATTCAACAACTCAAATCCTCTTTTTTTTTTTTTTTTAAAAAAAGATTTATTCTCTCAAACTGCTGCTTGCTGACAAGTCAAAGCAAAAACTTGCAAGTTGGTTCACTCGTATGTCGAGGCAGAGTTAGAGGAGGAAAGTTGAAGAGGAGACAAAAAGGATGTGACATTGCGCAAGGCGGTGCGAGAGCGCGCGTGTTACAGCGACACACTTGCAGTAAAGGTCAGCGGGTTGGCATATTTCGTTAAAGATGGTCAAGTAAAAAATCTTACATCGCCAAAATGTGTCATCTACACCCAAAAAGGAAAATGTCATGCCACAGAGTTGCATATTCACATGCACACAGAAAACGTAAGGACTCGCGAATAATGAGACGCGACGCTCTCGTCAGAGAAGCTCTGTCAGGGGTAGAAGATTTCCCATTCTGATGTGGAGTGCTGGCCACCATGCACAGCAGGGAAGTGTTTCTCCACTTCCTGCATATCCCCCCCCCCCCCCCC
>CAAKHF010007991.1:85131-107075 GCA_901007745.1 Hippocampus kuda
TCCCAAAAAAACATGACACCACCACCAAACAAAAATGTAATAAAAGTGACGTGTTGTCGAAAATGAATGGATGTATGAAGCTCAGTGGAAATGTCAAAAATGCAGCATGTTGTCTGCAGCACTGCAGTGTACAATTTGTACACTAGATGTCAGGCCCTGCTGTAGACTACACAGTTCATGTTTAGCTCCGAAAACCTGTCATTTACTCCAAATCATGCATCCTTTTTCGTAATATTTCTATGCCACCAATATACAGTATACTGAATCACTAAGAACACTTTAGTTGTATGTAAGTTTGAAGCGTTGAATCTTTAAAGATTTTTTTTGGGAAACACAACTATAAGGTACATTTTTCATTGACTTTTATATGCTATAGTGTACCTTTCAATAGAATCAAATAGTACAATTTTTTACTTTCCTATGTTTAAAAATTGCATTAATTTGGAACTGACCGTATCACCACTGTTTAAAAAAAAGCCTCCTCAACTCTGTAAAAAAAAAAATCAAACCCCCCCCCACACACACACACAACTTGTAATTTTTGGCCTACAGACAGAAATTTAAGATGAAAAAAATGTAAATATCAATTATTGATTTTCAGGCCAATAATGTCTCTTTAAATTGAGGTTCAATAAAAGGACAATCGAACTGTAAAAAGTCTTATGTCTTTGGCGTGAAATGCAGTAAAGCCCTTTTGTACAACAACAAAACATAAAACACTTTTTAAACAGTGTATCTGTTTTTGGTGACATTTACTTTAAAAATGGCCATGATGGTGATATGTGGAGAGGTTTATTTAATTTTTTCTAAAGTGGTACATACAGTAGTTGTAAAACGTTTGACAGCCACTGCTGAAACGGGGCATTGTTCATTGCACTAATGTCCAAAAGAGGGCGACATTGCACTAGAAAGCACTACTGATTGCAACTCCACACGGCGAGACTTCCTCATGTGTCTTATGTAAAAAGTCACTTGTGATCACTTCATGCATTGATGATTTGGTCACCAGATGACTATGTACGTTCCTTTGCAGCGTCGGTGTCGTCGCAGTGGAACAACACCTTCACCTTTGTCTCTTTTGCAGATGACACATTATGTTTGTGTGCCGCAAAGCCCACAATTCCAAAGTAATCCCGCTATGGACAACAAGGAGGTCAATATTTGAGGAAATCAGGAAACATGAGATTGTAGGTTGGCTTCCCTTGTGTTGGGTTGCTGTCCTTCGACGGGTAGCGGCTCCTCGCTGCCTGCTGGAGATCTTGTCGCGGCCTCACGAGTTAGGCCTAAGCCGCTTTCTCCCCACGCAGGGCTCCCCTTCACCAGCGTTCACCTAAATCTGTCACACAGATTTGACACCGTGTCACTTGGAGTGCACTCACAAATGACATGAAATGTAATGTGCAATATTGTGCACATTTACAGCCCGGACTCCCCTTACAGCATGAACTGTGCTCCCCCACCCCCCACACCCCCATCCTGTGTGTATATGCCCCTTCCTTCTTTTGAGAGAAAACACACCTTTAATTTTGTCTACACTGTAAAAAATAGTGTGTTAAATTGACTCAGTTTTATTTTGTCAAGTGACTGCCAAAATAAAATCATCTGGATCCAGACACATTTTTTTAAATGTATATGTATAGTACACTTGAAAAAATCGAGATCCAGATGATTTTATTTTGGGCAACCACTCGTCGAAATAAAATTGAGTAAATTCCACCCAAAAAAAAAAAATTCAGTGTAATCTTTCATTCTTATTCTTTTTATATATGAAAACCCAATGGAGAGATGTTTTTTGTGTCGATGTTTCTCTTTAAAAATTTTAAATGAAAAAAAAAGTAGCATATTTCTGTGCTGTCAATTTTGAATGATTTCAACTCAATTTTTTAAATTGTGTTAATTGGGAGGATGACCGCACTCTCTCTCTCTTTCTCTCTCTCTCTCTCTAGCACACCTTTCTGTCACTTCAACATATTGCGATATTAAATAACCCATTTCCAATACACGACTTATGACTCAAGCTTCTGCGTGCAGCTATCATGCTCCGTCCGCATTCACCAACGCCAACGTGATAAGAAGCTCATGCTTGGCGAAGCATTGGAGTGAAGGGGGGGGTGGGGGGGGGAAAGGGACAAGCGGTAGACTGAGTGTCCCTCATCCCTGGCTTTACTTTCTCCCCTCGTTTCAGCTTCTGCTCTGTCGCTTTTCTTTTCTGGATAAACTCGGTGGCCACTAAGAAGGATTTTCTCCTCCCCCCCTCAGTGAAGTGGCTTTTGTCTGTTTGCACAGCGCAAAGTAGCTCGTTTGGGCTTCTTGAGAGTGTCACCGGTTTAAAAATGGAGAATATACAAATGAGGACATAGTGTGGTGATGTTGCGCACAAACACCGTATAGGCTTTTTTTTTTTTTGTGCTTCTTTTAACGTCTCCTGCAGGCCGCGGAGGATAATTATGATTCAATTCCAGTTGTAAATGAGCAGTCATGGACGTCCCCTCCTTTGGGAATCTCCAGCCCTTTGAAAAGAAAATAGAGGTTAAAAATCTGCTAAATGAGTTTGCAGCAACCGAGATCCTTCTCTTCCGCAGGTAATGAGTTTGATTAATTTTTGACCTTTGGAAAACTTTGCTCAGCTTTTTGGGCCGCTTCATGTGTTTTTCCCAACATGGCACAGTAAAATGCTGTCTTCTACTGGGTGCAAATGCTACATTGTGCACCTGAACGAGCCGCTTTATTTCACATGGGGAGACCCGCACAGATATTTCATGTATTTTTATGCAGATTTATTTTTATTTTTTTTATTTCCGATTACTTCTAAAAGGATTTTGTCAAAAACTGAAGACTGACTGAGACTCTGAACAGTTAATCCAATTCAATTCGACATTGTGATGTAATTGAATGCAATTTTTAAAATCGCAAAGGCTGCACTATGGCCAGTAGGCTTTATTTCTTGACACATGAATATTTTCCATATTTATTTATACAGTTTAGGTCTTTAAAAGGTGTAGTCTCCGCAGGTTACATTTCATTGTTTCATGAAATTGAAGGGATGAAGCCACAGATTTATTTTCATTATTGTTGTACTCTGACATGTGACTTACTGACTTCGTTTTACGCCTGTTTTAAAAAAAAAACTGCAAGTCAAAATGGTTCGTAAGTTAAGCCCTATTCCATACAGTGGGAACATACTTCATGAAGAAATATAAAATGATAGTTTGGATCGCGGAGGCTGGTGAGTGTACCTGCAAAATGTGCAGTTCCTTCGGAACTCAAAGGGAAACTTTGTGGCCCACAAATAATGCGGCGGGCGATGCTTATTTTCTCGCACACAGGTGTTTCGAGATTCTGTCCGGAATAAATCATGATTTGTAAACTTTGCCATAGACAGCGGTGACAGGTTTCCCTGTGTAATGTAGAAAAATGGCAAAGGGCTTAAAGAAACGCCGTGATTTAGAGCAGAGGGATGCAGCGTCTCTCCCTTCCAGAGGAGGCCCTCCTGCCTTTGATTTAATTCTCTCCTCGCGCTATTAAAAAGGCCTTCCACTCCCCTCACGGCATGCACCTCGCTGTCATAAGTGGCACAAAATCATTCGTCATTGCCGCTTGTAGGCAAGCGCCGCTACGGCCTTTCGCAGCGTATAGTTTTCCATTATTGATTATGTGTGTCTGTGTGTGTGTGTGTGTGTGTGTGTGTGCGTGAGAGAGGCATGGGGAAATACAATGATGGCTACCCGCTTGTGTCTAGGTATAGCGGGGGGTTCTTTGGATCATTTTCTCAGTCTGCGAATCCATGTGGAAATAAGATGGCAAGCTCGACTTGAGAGTGACCCGGCTTACGAGTCTTTGGAGATACGAGCGATCGCTTGCATCGCCAATTTTGGCATCTCGACTTGCAAAGCACAAATTTCACGACAAAAAGCGGTTGGGCGGCCAAGCGCTCCCAATGGCAAACCTAAACACCAAACCAAATCGACTAGCTTAATGCTAACACGCAATGCAAAATGCCTGAGGTAGGCTAACAAAACTAGCATCAATGTTTCCTTCATCATAAAACTGGAAACAACTTATACTTAAACGCAAGTAGTGGCAATATGACATAGGTCTCAAAGGTCTATAAACGAAGACTTGATTATCAAAATTATTACATTTGATAATCGATGACTTACCACTTCTTGTGATAGTCTTCTTCGTTTCCTAATCAAATTTACATGCAGTATGTGTGACTGTATTATCCTGCCTCCTATCTGCAAATGTGCACACACACCCAAAGGAGCAGCACAATGCCCATTAAATTATGCTATTGCTGTTTTCTAGATGCAGGTTCACTACTGTAAAGTGCTATTTTATTTTATTACTTTTTTTTTTTTTAATAGAGTGCTATCTTATTAAAAAAGATGTTGCAGCGTTCTTGTTGGTGTTCGCTTAGGACGTTCAACCAGCTTCTATTTTGTGCATTAAACTGAACTGGCCGTGAATGTCAGCGTCCTCCTTTGTTGTTTAATTTATTTTCTTTTCAAAGTGAAGGGAGGTGTGCTTGCTGTGAGAGGTAGTCATTGATGTGGTCATAGTTAGTCCGCGCTCCCGCTGCGCCAGTCTGCAGCAGAAGCTCCTTCCTTTCGGCCCGCTTCGTCTGCTGCTCCATTTGCCTGCCGCCGTCGACCTCGTCGTCTCGGACGATCAGTTTGGGCAGAATTTTCTTTCATTCTTTCTTTTTTTTCTTTCTGCGAGATGATGAAGAGCTCCAAGCCTGTACGCGTGTCAGGGTGTCAAGGTTTACGTGGTAAAAGCCCTTGTGTACCAACACTAGTTTGTGGCTAAATCAGGCGTCCGCAACCTGCGGCTCCCGGGCAGCATGAGGTTCTTTCATCTTTCTGCTGTGACTCCCTGTTAAGATTATGATGTGCTTGCAACATGAATATACATATCTATATTTTTGTTGCTCAAATGGCGTCACAGCCATTGATTTGTGACTACTGGCACCTGTATGTGAGATTAAAGTCAGCGAGGAGAAATGCAAAACTCATCCAAGGTAAATGCCATCTCACATGCTGTTTTGAAAGTTTATTTGTCGGACGTGAACAGTTCAAACCTAAAAAAAATAAAAATAATAACTAACTTTCGCTGCGATTGGCTGGCAACCAGTTCAGGGTGTCCCCCGCCTACTGCCCGATGACGGCTGGGATAGGCTCCAGCACCCCCCGCGACCCTAGTGAGGATAAAGCGGTTCGGAAGATGAATGACTGAATGAATGAACTAACTTTCGAACGCGACTCATTTTTAGTCACCAAAAATAATACTGACCAGTTCAATTTTATAGTGATGTGGAAATTTTGGTCTTGTTTGTACCTATTTGAACGACCTTTCCAATGTCTTCATTCACATTAACCTCCAATGATTAGCTTTACCCTGGAACCAGAAATTAAACTCTTTTCACTGAAACCACAAAAATGTTTGCTTCTGCGAGTGATTTAGCGATCTATGCTTTCAACCATATAGCATGGAATGACTTCTCTTCTTATCTAGAAAAAGTTCTCCATTCCCCCATTTATTGTGAAGCCCCGTGCTCAATACACCGCTGCCCCTCGTGCGGTTTATCACCCCCACATCTGTGCGTGCAGTGCAAAAGTGAGCCGGGCCTCTGAGGGCTAGCATGCGGCTCTCCGCAGGCTTTGTACAGGATGAAGAAGTCATAATCCTCAAACAGACTTAAATTCCAGCCGAAAGTCTCTCTTGATCCCGAATCCACTCATTTTCTTCAAACAAGCGCGGCTGCAATCGCCAATTTCAATCTGCGGCAGGCGGGCACCGGCGCACGTGTGCATCACGTCGCGTGAGTTGCGGCTTGCGTTTTTTTTTTTTTTTCGCCGCGAATCTCGGCACTCTTGTCAGACGGCGTTATCGTCTCAACGCTTATATGAAAATTTGTGTTTGTTCTGCGCTTTGGCGTCACCCGCGCAGCGGCTGCCGGAAGGTACGGACGGGTCTATTTGATAGTGTGTTTTTCATTGCCGCCGAGAGACCGTGTTTGTCTTGCCGTGTTTGTCGGCTCATATTTGAGCTGAGGGTTCCTATTAAAACTAAACAGCATATCAGAGGAATATTGCCGCTGCCAAAAAGCGCATCGGCGGCGTGGAAGCAATTTAGTCTTCGCGCCGTTTTTCGCGACTTGCGACGTTTCTGTTTACTCTCGACTCTCGTTGCTCGCATTTCATATATTTCTGTCTTTATATTGCTTTTCTCATCCAAACGGGCGCATGCTCACGTCTTTAATTCGTCCCAATGAGACTGTGCCGACTCCATGAGCAGTTTCCAAGAATCTCCGAGTCTGTCCTGCCGTTTTTGTTTACTGCCCTGGCTTTTTATTATTTTCACTTTTTAATTTGATGGATAAACAAGACACTGATGCTTTCCGAGCCATATCATCACTTAAAAAGAAAGCAACAACGATGAGAATAGTGCGGTAATTACAAGTTGTAGCGGTCTGAAAAAGAAATTCAGTGGATATTAAAAAGTTTGCACGTGCCTGCTCAAATGCCAGACTTTTGTGATATATATTAAAAAAAAATAAAAAAAAGAGAGCGACCATGATAAATAATTTTAGAATTTTTCCCACCTGTAATGTGACCTACAACCTGTGCAACTCAGTCGAGAAAAAAAATGCATTGTTTGTTTAAAAACAACTGAAATGATAATAATCACATTCGAACTCCTTCCACCATTGAAAGTGCCTCCAATTAGCCCCAAAATTAAGTTCCAGTTGGCTTTTGCCTTCTAATTTTGACATTTTGTAGCGCGTGGGTATGTAGACTTTTTATATCCCATGTAATTAATAGTCACTGCGATCATTTTTTAAATTTTTGTTGCGACAGAACAACTTTACTCTCACAACATCGACGCTATTCCTGCAACATTTGTCATTTCTCTGTAAAATTCACCGTCGCCTTGAGATGAAATTCATCTTGCGTATGTCAACCTTTTCTGTTACATTTATTGTTTGCGTATGTATCTGTAGGACACGCACGAATGAGAATTTCTGACATCGCCAACTGTGAAACCCAAGAAATGCCTCTCAAATCCGCCTTCCATTGAGATAAGAAGCCTCCCTACCATCTTTTTATTACGATACACTCGTAAGTGACAATTAATACCATAAGTAGCGGCTATAGATCCGGCATCCACCTGCGGATGACTAAATCAATACAAAAGCAATATAAGGATTTTATGGTCATTAGTAGGTTTGCAGAACAAACACACTTTGCACATCCACAACACTGAGTGGCTGGGGAAATAAAAAGGTACTTACATTAGTATTGACCTTGTTACCGCTCCTGTAGCTGTTTGCTCTCTGCGCACGTGCGCACACACACACACACACACACACACAAACTCATGCACACAAACACGCACGTTCACATCCATTGTTTTTTTTTTTTGTTTTGTTTTGTTTTGTCCCCCAGTAGAAAAGTCAGGATTACAGATTGAAATAAAGTCATTAGCAACGCATGAACACACTTTACTAATGTCTCTTTAAAGACGTACTGTTTTGCTCATCAAACATTTGACTGAAAATACAATTTGGGAGGAGGGGGGGAAAAAAAAAGTTCATCAGCGGGGCAAACGGCGGTCTATCCCTGCGAGTGCAAGAATCCGTAGCTCGATATGAGAAAAGAGTCCAAGGCGTGTAAACAAGGCCCTTCTCCGGCTGATTAACATATGATTGTAATTCATCATATCATGCGCAGCTGGTGACATCTCGCAGTCGCATTCGTTTCCGTGTTGCTACATGCCTTTGGCTTCCGTCGCGACGACTCTTAACAAACAGATTGCAAGCTGTTGCCGCAGCGGCTCATTGCGAGCGCAGGAAAAGTATTCGGGGAAACCAGGTGTTGCGGGTGATTAGCTCGATCGTGCCTCGGATTCATGTGGAAGTACGAGAATCTTACTGTGTGAATTCAGATTCGTACTTAACCCGTTCGGGGACAGCGGTTACTCCAGTGGACGGCTTACCATGTTATCAGGTTTCAGCGTGCATGAAAGACGTATTGTTTTGTGTTTTTTGTCATTGTAAAGTGTCCTTGGGTGTCTTGAAAGGCGCTCATAAATAAAATGTATTATTATTATTATTATTAAAGGTGGAGTCTGAGATTTTCAAGCCGCGAGCGCGATTTGATTGTCGCCTCACATCAGGAGCTTTTAATCACTTTATTGAGCACGCTTTATTGTCAGCCAATTATTATTTTGACTGCCTCTGCTGCTATTCTGACCTTGGATTAGCAGTTCCCTTTTTCATGAAGACCGAGAATCACCAAACTCCCACGGTGAGTCATATATGCCCCCCCCCCCAAACAACTGTTGCTCTTTTTTACTGCAATATGCAATTGCCCCTCAGCTCTCCCGTCCTTTCCATTTTGCACTCCTGGCTGTGGTGCGCTGGGAGACGGCGTTGCTTGCAGCTCTGTTGTCCACCATTCTCAGGACAGCAATGGGACACAGCCACCGGGGACCGTGTTTAGCGAGTGTGGACGAAGGGAAAACTGACAGGCGCAGAAGAGCGGGGAGAGCAATGCAGAGGGGAACCCAGGACTTCTCCTTCAGTGAAGTTATAAAAGCAAAACACACTCCCGACATGTGTACGGTAGATCTAAGCCTCTCCTGAGTGGGGCTCCTTATGATGTTGTGCAGCGGTGAGGGGGCCCCACGGGGACGTCCCGAAGGCTTGTTGTTTCTTGTCGGCGATTAGATTGAACCAGGGCGGCTGGGGTTCACACTCATGCCTGAAAGAAGCCAAGACTCCCTGCCACTGACCACAACCCCTGAACATTGCTCTGCTCTGCTCTCTTTTCATGCATTTCTCTTTGTAGACTCACTTAAAGTCTCAAGCGCGCTCAAGGGCCTTTGGAGGGGGGCATGTAGACGGCTGAGTATTTTGAGTCAGCCCCCCCATAGCAATCATTGATAAGCAATGATGTCATTGGAATGAAGCAATGATGGACTGAAATAGTAATTTTGAAGTAAATTAAAAGAGTCTTTTGACCAAAAGCTCAAGAAACCTGTCCGGGAAAGTTCCAAGACGGTTTGAGAAAAGAGAAGCAGTAGTACATGTTTGTTTGTGATTCATATGTGACGAGTTCATTTTGTCCCGTGACCGTGCTTGTGACCCCAAGCACACGTCTCAAATCATCTTTTGCATTGAAATGGACCGTTATGCCATTCATCCAACAAACAAAATTTTGAAAAATGGCACCCTCTCATATTTATACTTCATGATAACATACTGTAAGGGCCTGATAAAATAGAATGTAAAAAAAAAATTGGCAACATTTTTTGGTATCAATTTAATGGACATTGTGTTGTGCTTTGGCCACCTGGGGGCAGTATAATACAGATCTACTACTCAGCAAGCCGCAGTCATACTCGTTCTTCGCAGAGGATAAATAAGATATGCCTGTGATGGGTCTTCATTTTTCCCGTTATGTGTTAGCATTAGGCTAGCAAACTGTTATGTTGTCACTCAAACAAAAATCCAGGTACTTCTTCAAACATTTCCTGCAAACAATTCGTGCCTCGCTCATATTAGACGCCAAGAAATCTTCGGTGCTTGAAAAAGTCTATTTCCAGCATTTGGACCGTTCCTTCGTAAATTGCGCTGTAATTGCACGGCCACATATTTGCCACCTGTGCCGCAATAGTCACGCATCCCTCTGAGAGGAAAGACATTAGCCGTCCGTTTCCGAGCGAAGCCTTCAAGAGTGATCCAGTGAAAGCAGCTGTCAGGGAGGTAAAGAGCACTGACAGCGATACGTCATCCCTGCCCGGTGCCCCACCCCCACCCCCTGCATTTAAAAGACTATGGCAGTCAAGAGCCCATAAAAGTGAGTGAGTCGTCGGCAGCATCTGCCGCCACGTGCGGGGAGGAGATTCAATGTGAAAAAGGGGAGATAATGTGCTATCTCACTAATGGGCACCCGACAAGACGCAGGCTCATTTTTCACATCATGTCATCTGTGAGGTTTGAATAAAAGTAATGGCCACCGAGGAGCCCGCCCGGGCTCTCTCCCAGCCATTACGGCTTCTGCCTCCTCACTTTTATTTGTGTTGACTTGTACAGTCGGAGGAGATGACAGTGTGCGGGGAATGCGGATCGGGCCGAGCGATGATCCCCACTGCTCTTCCCCACGCCTGACAGGTCCCTTCTTTTTTGGCAGGCACGGGAGGCCGTAATGCCGGGCGACGTCAGATCAAATGGCGCAATCTGACAGGATAAAAGGAATTTGCACACTGGGGACATCATAAACTCTTGTCTCTTGTAATTTTCTGACAAAGACAGAAGGGGGAAGTGATGAGGCTTCCGCAGCTGCATGTAGTAAGAATTAGTGTCACTCAAAGTTAAGCGGCTATTTTAGGATAAATAGGGGAGGATCTCCATGACATGTTTTGGAGCGCTGGGCCTTGGAATACTATGCTGATGTGAGTGGATACTTATTGGTCATTGGATGTTTTCATTTCCACATAGTTGGTTACATGTCCAAATATCTGTTCTGAAAAGGTTAGTGCGTAATTAATGCTTAAATTCCCTTCTGCTGTCAACCATGTTTAGTTCACGGCATAACCCGAAGTCTCATTTTAATATTTGTACCCCGAGTGGCAACTCAAACAGCTGAAAATCAACAGAGCCCACCACGTGTTTCACTATTTTTAAGTCTGTGCTTTTTTTGCACCAAACAGTTTGATGATTCCATTCCAAAAGTGTTCGATGACCATTTTGTGCAGTTATGTATTGCTCATTTTATGTGACACAAATTAATCTCGTGCTATGAAAATATACCGAAAACATTATGAGGTGAAGCGGCAGCAAAACAGGCCAAAATTCAGATGTCGTGGTGAGTCAGTCAGGTTTCTACGGAGGTAGCCGCTCTGATTTCCACTTGCAAGGCACTCCAGAGTTCTGAAGACCACTTAAAGAATGCCGAAGAACTTGCAGAATTCCTTAAGAAATTGCAGTTTCTTGTCACTAAAGTGTGTAGAGTTTCATCGGCAAATGCATTCTGCAGCTTCAAGCTGTTGTCTGTTCACGAACCCAAAGAATTAAAACAAATATTTCGCTTTAATGTTGAGGTTCTTCATCTCCAAGACAAATAATTATTTGACGGAAAAAAACAACGATTTAGTTGTCACTTGAAAAAAAAAAAAAAAGGCATTTTTGGACTCCTTAAATTCTCATTGTATTTCCCTCCAATTCATTTATTGTAATAATCTGCCCCAAACTGCAGTGAAATTCCGATGAAGTGTTACGCCTTGATGTCCACATAGAGCGTTTTCCATGTTGCACGTTTTCCCCGTTGCTGTCAAACTTGCTCTTTTCTGCCCGATTCTTTGCATGATTTCCTACTAAATCCTTATGAGAATCTGTGAAGCTTCCACTTGACTGGAGGGCCCCCTTTTTTCCTCTGTATTCGCAAAGCATTACAGTACACTCCGGCACAAATTGTATGCTTCATCATTGACTTGGGAAATAAAAAAGAAAAAGCTTTCCTTGCTTTGTCAGTTCCTGGCAGGATGGATGAGAAAACAAGTGATTTCCTTATTAAGTTGAGGAGTCAAAGGCCTTGTTCCGGAGCCGTGGACTTCAAGAGCCCAGAAGATTAAGACATATATTGGATTCGTGATGGAGGCCACATAGTTCATTTTGAAAATAAAACAGAATATTATTCACAATCCTTTTAAAATTCAGATTGCCAGGTGACCTGTGACTTGGAAGTAGTGTATTACATTTTCAATGAGCTGCTGCTGTGTCACCAAAAGGATCCCCAAAGCCGGAATTCCGCCTCTTGTATTCTCCTTTGGAAAGGGATTCACGCACTGACCGCAGTTTTAGGAACTGAGTGAAAAATAATTGTAGGGGACAAAAAAAAAAAAATGATGTTGTTGATCATGAGATCTTGCTGATACTGACATTTTACCAAAAATAAAAATAAATAAAATAAAATAAAAATCCCTATACTTGATATTAGAAAAAAAACATGCACAAAGGCTGATTTTCATATATATTAAAAGTGAGGGCTATGAAATTGTGCAAAAATGCTAAGGCGCGAGCTTATGCCGCAACTTCCTCCCTTGATTCCAAATATCGTCTCCGTTGTCTGACCCTCGGAAAAAAAAGGCGGGCAATAATCTCACTCGTGCACTGTTTCATCGGAAGACACATCGGGCTACGGAAGCAATATTCACGTTGCTGAGCAGCTTCCGAACCTACTTGTCATACACAAACATGATGAAAAGTTGACACTTTTCCTCCAAACAACGTACGCTGGAATGGAAGTCTCAATTTATACCTCCAAGCCAACGGAATCCGTGTACTCTCTTGCCACCGACACCATATTGAGTCCAAATTCCAATTTTACTCTTACAAATAATGAGAACGTTGGAATATTGAGGATGAAGCATAATCAGTCGGATCCTTATGTGGAGGCATGCGCCGAGCGTGGTAATAAAGCCGCGACTTGTGCACGGCGAGCTCATTGCCACAGTCGCTCTTCTCCAACACCGCCCATCTCCGTGCACCGGTGCCTGCCTCATCACTCCGCACCAAATATCGCGGCCTTAATTGGTCTGCGCCCCTCCAACATGTTTGTAATGAAAAAAAAAAAAAAAGCAGCACATAATTCTTAGTTTGTTGGCTGGCAGAGCCCAATTTACAAAAGTGGAGGTGGGTGATAACCAGAGACGGTACGGCCGTGGAGCGTTTCCAACAATGAATCACGCCGCTGCCGGGGTTGAGCACGATATAATTGAGTCCAACATCTCTGAGCACTTTCGGCGTAATTAATGATAATCTGTAACAGAGGAATCTGAGATTCCAGTTCACAGAACTGTTTAATTAGGCCCAGTAATGAAAGCACAGGCACTACGAGAATATGGCCGGCCGCATGATTAATGATTTGTGCTAGGGAACACAAAAGTGCTGCACTGTTAACTCCAACGGGTGCTGCCGTGTGTCTCTGGCATTCACGCAACAAAAATACATCTGAGGTGTTTGCAGCCCCTCTAAAAAAAAAAAAAACACGACCAATGTGACATTTTACATGGGAGGTTTTACTTAAGAGGTAGTCCTTTTTAATAAAGCAATAAAAATACGTTTGGAATTAAATTTCGAATGCAGCCGTGTTTTACAATAGTTCGGCAGTGGCAAAGAAGACTGAATGATTTAGAAATGTAATCCAATTTTAACATACATAAGCAATAACATCATCTTTATTATAATAAACAATATTGTATTTATTGTGCATCAATGTTTTGCTCTAGGGTGGCACGGTGCGGGACTGGTTAACACGTCCGACTCACAGTGCAGAAGCGCAGGGTTCGATTCTGGCTCCGTGTGGAGTTTGAATGTTCTCCCGGTGCCTGCGTGGCTTTTCTCCGGGTACTCCGGTTTCCTCCCACATTCCAAAAACATGCATGGCAGGCAGATTGAACACTCCAAATTGTCCTTAGGTGTGAGTGTGAGCGCGGATGGTTGTTCGTCGCTGTGTGCCCTGCAATTGGCTGGCAACCGGTTCAGTGTGTCCCCCGCCTCCTGCCCGAAGACCACTGGGATAGGCTCCAGCACCCCCCCGCGACCCTCGGATTAGAACATGGATGGATGGTCATGCTAAACTAAATGAACCGTGAATTAATCTGAAAGATACTTTATTTCAACAATGATATGTAAACATGCGGACTGCACCCCTTCAACGCAGGATTTATCTCGACACTACATAAATGACTAAATTCAATATACATATAAATCAAAATATAAAGCCTATACCAATCGAAATGAGCATTTTTATTTTTTCCAAAGAGCAGCACCGCACTGTGATAAAATTGCACAAACAGAGTGACATATAAGGTTAAAAAAAAAGACATAATACAGTTCACTCTGGTCATAAAAAAGGGACATAAGAATTGAGATCTTTAAAAAAAAAAAAAAAAAAAGTGAATGGACTACATTATTGAATGTAATGCTCCAGCTCCTGTTTATGCCTCGCAGGCATCTTGTGTGGTTATTTCCTGGTAGTATAACAGAGTTGTGCACCTTCATAACAGCATCAGGTAAGGCTCGGTAGCCGACGCGAGCGACCCTCGGCTTCTACTTTTAAGTGGATCTCATGAAATGTGCGCCGGCCACACCATTACAGAAACAAAATAAGGCATGTTTGGCATGAATTGGATTTCTTCCCCTGAAACAAAGCTATTAGTCACTGCCTGTCACTTTCTTGACTGGCCCGAGCCTCCGCGCTTTTGTGCGCTGCACTTACACCAAGCCCCCCCCGCCTCATATTTTGCACATGCACTCACTGGCCCCTTTGCTGGAAACAACTCAATAGTCATGCAAAGATCACTTCTGTTATGAAGTCGTAATATTCAGCACAGGTGCCCGCTATTCGTTTTATTCATGATTTCTTCGGTAAAATGTTGAAGCCTCCATCAAGCGGACAAGTGCCTAAGGAAAAGTCAGTGTGAAAGGCAATGAGGGTAGAAAACCACAGGCGCAGACGCTCATAAATCTACGACAAAAAAAAAAAAAATGAGAAGGATGAAAATGTAGACTGATTGCAGACAAAAGAAATGACTCCACCCACCCGTCCGCCCATCCACCCGCTTTTCCTCCAGCCTCCATTCCCCCCAATGTCGAAATCTTGTTTAGTTCTTTAATTCTACAGTTTGTGACCTGGATGTGGCCATCACTGCACATGAGAGAAATTACAAAAGCCGCTCAGTCACAGCAGCCCAGCTTCCGCCAGCGCGGCAGCATTTGTCATTGCCAAAACAGCGGCGTTTAATTAAGTGTTGTGAGCAGCCTAGTGAGAAACACACTTTAAATTAAACCTCCCCAACATGCCGCCGCTGGTTCTTTAGCTTCTCAACAATCAGCGGGGTGTACGGCATACATTTCTATCTCTCAGGGGGGAAAGGCAGCCGCCGTACCCCCGGCCGCTCATAAACGTCTCGCTCTCCCCGAGAGCGAGCTCCATTACAGCGCGTTTCATTCAATCCCACTTTGGGAAACAGCGAGCGGATGAAGGCGATCATTCACGCCGCTTGCTAATTTAGCATTGTATTTACTCTTGGCGAATTTAACAGTTGTTATCAGAGGTAGCTGAAGGGGAAACATCTCTTTTAGTACGTGTAAATTGTTCAAAAGAATTTCATTTTAAAATATTTTTTCCTGGTAGAATGCGTCAAATCCCAGTTTGGGAAACAGCGAGCGGATGAAGGCGATAATTCACACCGCTTGCTAATTTAGCATTTTACTTACTCTTGGTGAATTTCATGGTTGTTATCAGAGATAACTGAAGGGGAAACATCTCTGTTAGTACGTATAAATTGTTCAAAAGAATTTCATTTTGAAATATTTTTTCCCTGGTAGAATGCGTCAAATCCCACTTTGGGAAACAGCGAGCGGATGAAGGCGATCATTCATGCCGCTTGCTAATTTAGCATTTTATTTACTCTTGGCGAATTTAACAGTTGTTATCAGAGATAGCTGAAGGGGAAACATCTCTGTTAGTACGTGTAAATTGTTCAAAAGAATTTCATTTGTCAAAATGATATTTTTCCCTGGTAGAATGCGTCAAACATTGGAAGCGGTTCAAACAAACCTTGAAACCAAAATAGAAGCCGTCACGGCCAACCAATTATGAAGCTCATACGTCTACGTTCTAGATTTATTTTTAATTCTCATGAATGAGCGCTTTCCAGAGTAAAAGCTCACAATGGCAGAGGTGGAATTCTTCGCGATGATTTTGTCGACCGATCGGCACAATCGCCGGTTGAGGACGGCACCGCCGCAGCCTTGTCAAGCGACAAGGAGCGCTTGACCGCTCTTTCGTAGCGATCTTGTTCATACTGGACCTGGCGCCTTTCCAAGGTCTTTTCCTGTTGCTAAATTGGATGAAACATCTTGAGTTGAGAGTGTTTCAACTGAAGCGGCTCCCATAGTCTCGTCGAGTATTTTCAGCTGTTGCGTAACATGATGGGGAAGTAGAATTGCAAGCTATTCCAATTGTCTCTCGCTCAACATTTAAGGACGAGCCTCTGCTCCTTGTCTTCGGTCCCCCAAATGATACATGATCGCTGGCGCTCCACTACTTTATGCACACTATTAGCTCTGTATTTAAACAAGATCATGTAATTGAATCACAAATTGATTTATTGAAGTGAATTCAAGTGTTTCGCGTATTAATCACAGTAAAGAAATCAATTTGGTGTATTTTATGGGCTGTTGTGTGATCAACTAATGATGAGAATTAATCAACTTTAATAGGAATTCAAACACCGTTGTCGAGCTAATTTGTCACGTTTTTAAGCGGGGGGGGATAAATACATGGTGCTGCAAATTTTTGTGATTTTTTTTTTCTTCTTCTGTGTATTACATTTCATTCGGTTACATTTTGTCATTTTTACTGTCAAGTTCACTGGTAATTTATTGTTAAATAGCAGAACCTCAAGTTGTTTTTCATGCACATTTTATGTGGCGTTTTATGAAGTGTTGTACTAAATTATCTCAAACAGCGTACTTTGCATATTTTTTTATGCACAAATATAAATTGTACGTGAGCATTTTAAAATTTCTTCCTTATTTCTGCCATTTTGGGATATTGCCCGCGCTTGAAATGCCACATTCAAAGAGACTTCCACCGTATCCCGCAGCTTGTGTTTATGTGTCCAATAAAATATAAGTTCACAAAGAAGAGCAATAAACCTGTTTTCACTTTTTACTTGGAGTAAACATCGCTATGCGTTGCACTCCAGAGAGCCATTTAAGTACTTCATTAGTGGCCTATGTCATGTCTTTAAAGTATTGATCTCTGCAGTCAATGGAAAAATAACAACCCCGCTATAAAGTACTTGTCCATCGCGATAGGCAACATAAATTATTTAAAAAGGGCAGATTCACACTGGTCGCGCAGCCATCAATCATCAGATATGACCGTGGCAAAAAGCAGCGCTTCACACGTCTCTTCTCCTTTCCCCACAGGACAATTCTATCAGCCAGGTGGCTGTGAGGAGGCTGCGTGACCCGATGTCACTCACATTGTTGCCGCCGCCTTTGAAGGGATCCACTGGCCGCTCCGCCCTGGAATGGGATGGCTAAATAGATTCCCCGCGTTGGCCACCCGGCCCGCTCTCGGACCACGCTTCAATTTGTCTCCCAATAAAAGGTGCGTGGAGGTGTTGGGAGTTTCGCCCCCAAACAATGGATGAATCTTTTATCGAACCGCTGAATCGAGGTGTAACTGCAGCCATAGCTATTCATTGGATTTTCCATTAAAATCAGTGGTGGGAATGTGAGGCAGATTCCACCTCGTCGTGGTGGTCCAATAATGATTTAAAGTGTTTAGCTTGTCCTGCATCATTGACGTTTTCTGTCAAACTGAGCGGCGAAGAAAGACTTAAGAGTGTATTTAAAAAATAATAATAATAGCGACCAAAACTTGTTTCAGAGTCCACTAGCTTAATGCTAACACCCAATGGGAAACAATATAGACATGGGCAGGCTAACAAATAGCATCTATGTTGCTTAAAAAAAACTTTAAACAAGATGTTTGAAAATAACAGGCAGTGCAACACGTGGTCACTGTCACTATAGTTGCCGGTATATCTTCTTTATCATCTGCAAAGAACAACTAATATTCATGCTGGAGGAGCACCACTATGCCCATCGAAATGAGGCAAAAAAATGTGGTGAAACTGTTGAATTGTTGACATTAAATGTAATTGTGTCATTAGTGTACAGTGCTGTGGAAAAAGTATTTGCCCCCGTCCTGAATTCTGTGTTCTTTGCATATTTATCACACACAAAGGTTTCAGTTCATCAGACCAATTTTCATGTCACACAGAGACTACCCAAGGAAAGATAAAACGCAGTTTCTAAATGATGACTTCATTTACCAAGTGGGGGGGAAAAAATTAAACACATCTGGCTTGATGTGCAACAGGAAGCTCCTTTCAAATCTGCAAAAGAGCAAAGTATTATAAAACAGTCAAGTGATGCCCTGTAATTCATTCACTACACAAAGTAGAGCGTTTGAAGTGATGACATGTCAATATATACATCAAAATATGATATGAACATACTTTAATGTAGTTGTGTGTTTCAAGATCTTTTTAACGTCTCTTTAGAGGAAAAAAAAAATCCTCTATGCTGACACCCACCTAAACTGTAGTAAGTCATGCTCATGATGCGTGTCCTTTACCGCATATCAATCACCTTCCGCTGCATAAAGATGCACATAATAGCACCTCATCACAAACACATAAGAGCATCGTAAATGAAAGCATGAAAAAGGCGACCAAGCCAAAAAAAAAAAAAAAAACACTTCAGTGTGGCAGACGTGCCTTTGAGTTGGACTTTCAAAACAGGACTTTGATTAATAATTGATTAGAAAACGGCATGCTGCATGAAAGGCAGGAAGTGGTGGCATTCTTGTGATTGGCCGGGGCAGTCAAACTGCACTTTGTTGTCCTAAAACGTCGCGCTGGACGCATGCGTGTGTGTTTGTGTGACGGATCCACAGTGGACCAGAGGAGCCCTGATATAAGCGGACACGCAGCCATATGAATGGCTGCGTCGAAGGGGTAATTGGTGCCGAGCAGGAGCCTCCTACCTCGTTTCATTTAGTCACTTTGCAATTTATTGCCGCTCTCACTCAGCTCCACGCAGGAGGAGCCTGATGGAAATTTCATGAGACTCCAGACGAGACATTCAAGAGTCTCTGCGATTTCACCTCTCTTTTCATTCTGGTTGCTTTCGACTAGAATTGTTTGTTGCCCCGAGCGCTCATTAATGAGATAAACAATTTTATATTTTTCAATGCTGTGAAACCTTGATTTAAGAGTGACCCGGCTGATGAGTTGTTTTTTTTTTTTTTTTTTGGGTCATAGTTTTGTATTTAACCAAAGCATGCAAGTTTGACTGAGGAAAGTCCGCTCGTTCTGTGGAATGAAAAAAACCCAAAGTGCAAAACGTCATTGCCAGATGATCAAGATATGTAGCTATGTAGGGGTGTTTTTGTCAATTAGTATTTCTGAACTAGCGGACCACTTCTTCGTTCACGGACGTGCCATTTTAAATGACATCAAACCGAACATAAAGAAGTTTTTTAAAAAAAAAAAAGGGAACAAACAAAGAGATATAAACATAACATTTTGGTTTGTGCTTGGCAGAGGTATCACAAAATAGAATTTGGCAGTCTGTGAACATTTGTGCACTCATGAGGGATCATGTTAAGAGTTGAAGACCAACACGGAGGTGTTGGGGCTATCGGAGTCTACAACACTTAATGCCTGATGTCGGCCCCCCGCTGGGAAGGAGTCAGATATGGATGTATTGTGGAGAGATGGTGGGGGGGTTCTGTCCGGTTCAGCAGCACCGGGGAGGCAAAGAGGCTCACTAACTGTCTGTGATGGCCTCATGCCGCTCAGGCCCGGTGGCCCACACGACATAACGCGCATTGGTGTGTTCATGTTAGCTCGGACTGAGGCACGGATGTGCGTTTTGTGATCGTTTTGGGTTTAGTGGATAGTATGAGTTTCCCTTTAAGAGTGCAAAACGTGTTTAAGAGAATAGGAAGTGTTTGGAAGAGGTAAAGCAAAGGTCAATAAAAGCTTTAAAATAGTATTTCAATAATGAAATAAGCATACTGTCGCTATTCAGCTATCCTAGGCAATTCATCGAAATATAATCATGGTTTTGATTTTGGTTTGTCACGATCATAAAAACCTATTCAAGGAAAAGCTAATTGTGCTGAATGCACTTACGCCGCTTTCAGCATGCATGTGCCACGTATGTTATTTAAGTACTTGTAATGATTACTTTCCACAATGGGCAATCCCTACACTTGATTCCCATATCATGATGTTTTTCTTTATTTAAAACGGGACAAAAATGGTGCTACTTTTGTGGAGGCTGGAACGGATTAATGGCATGGCAATTCATTTCAATAGGGATACGGTATTTGCTTGCTCTGCAAGTCATTGAAATGACATCAATCAAGGTACAATTGTATTCAACTCATGCTCGCCATACGCAGCACGTATAACTGAAGCTTTAAACCGCACGGCGATGTAAAAACATCCGTTCCCTAAAACTCTTGAGATGTAGTAAGGTGACAGTCAAGCGCAGCTCAATGAAGCAGTCTGAAAACCGAGGATAAGAGCAGAGCGCTCCTACCCCAGCGTGCCCCGACCGCGCCGGGCCACGTTGGGCACATCTGGCCATTTGTCGTCAAACTCTCTGTGGCACCTCCCTCCACAGGGGAGTCTGGACCACCAGCCCACAGGAGCGGGGGGGCGCGCCGGGAGGGCCTGGGCCGGCCGCTTCCTCCCGAGCGTGACCTCCGACGCAGCCGGTTTGCGCCGGACGGCCTCGAAGAGACAGCGGTGGTGATTTGTCCCCGACCCCAGCCGCGGGTTCTAATTGATGTGGCAGAGACGTCGGCGCTAATCTTCTGCTCTACCCCGGCCGCCCCGTAAGCCCCTCATCCACTCCACTGTGAGAGTGGCAACTGTGGCTGCAGAGTCAATTAGATGTGGGCTGCCTGCTACCTGTTCGGCGTAAATATATATATCTTGGAGACACACAAACATGTTGACTTATCTCGCCGTGACACACTCTGGGTGATTTCTTATTACTGCCGCACGGCTCTATCAGCAGGCGGACAGCTCGGCCGATATCTCGCACTACAGTTGGCCGGCCGATTATTACATGTGGAATAAGTGGACACTTGGTTTCCATATTTGTACGGAGGATGCCTATCTCCCTGTACATACCTGGGCTCCCACAGCGCAAATGGATACAGCAATCTCAATGGGGGGGGGGGGGGGACCATTGCTAATTTGTTTACAGTGATGTGAAAAGAGTCAAGTGAGACGCATGTTTAGCGCACTCTCATCCCTTCAACAATGTCAGCAACTTCGCTTTAGAGGACAAGCTGCAATGGTGAGGCAGACACTTGTACCTGCTTCAGTGACATCGTGGGCCTTTTTTTAAAAATGAACACAAATCACGAGCAGTGGAACCTTCACTTCCGACAATTTTGAAAAAGCAACTCATTGCAATGTTTTCCCCCTCAATATTGCAATCGCCATTTATTATACACTTTTTTCATTGTCCTCTTCCCATGTAATATCGGAAAAGAAAACACAAACAATAAATTCCATTGCGTGTCAATCAAAAATACAAGACACTTTGATACCTTTCTCTATACATGGGATACGATACGATTCAACAATGTAACGATATTAAGATGTAATCATTCAATTTGGTTCAATTCAGTGCGATTACAGTCCGCTTCGATTCAATGTAACTTTTGTCGTATTTATTAATGCGCAACAATGTCTAAAATCTCTTCCAAAGCCCAAACTAACCAAGTTAATTCAATTCAAACACATCATCAGCAACGTCAAAACAACCGATGCCGATACCGAAAACCTGGTGTACATCTCTCATAAAAGTCGATTTGAGACAAACAGTCAAACACACAAATACAAAATGAAAACACTCGCAAAAGAGCATGGAGCAAACACCGACACTGAAGTAATTGCGCGGCAAACCCGAATGACTGCAATTCCGTGCGTCATTCACATTTCACACGATTTAAATGCAGTCGGCCCTCGCCATATCACGGTTGACTCTTTGCTCTCAATGTATCGTTTTTTTTTTTTTTAACATTGTACATATGGAATTTCATTTTGCAGGATGTTTCACTTAATACCTGCACATCACATGCAGATTTTGTAAATATATTGTGTATCAATATGTAAATCATGAATGAATTATACGGTCATTACTTTGCAAATTCTCATCTCTGGAACGTAAGACCCACAATAAAAGAGTTACTGTACTGTAAATTCAACACTGTCCGATGTTTAATATTCCAATGCCCCCCCCCCCAACCCCCCCCCCCCCC
>CAAKHF010007994.1:7302-28365 GCA_901007745.1 Hippocampus kuda
GGGGGGGGGGGGGGGGGGGGGGGGGGCTGTGTGTTGCATGATTCTACCATTTGAATCAATGACAGTGTAAGGTATAATACCAACCGTAATGAAGCAGCGTTTGGTAACTCGGGCAATATGGCGCGCTTTTGATTTCTTCAAAAGCAGTGATTTGGGAGATGGAAGAATTCTTACCTGAGAGAGACAACATGAAAAATGTTTTTCATGGCATAAATATAGAACGACCAAACGAATAACTGAAAGAGCATGCGAGAACTGAGTTTTTTTTTCTTCTTGGCAGTGGTGTTGCCGTGCCCCATTTTAGTCCCATGAGTCATCTTTGTTTAGTTTCCCAATATGTACTTTACAAGATGTATTTTACATTGAATGCACTCTTTGGGAACCGCTAGTATAGCGAGAGTATCGGTAGAAGGGTGATGAGGATGGAGATTCTGAGCAGACCAGAGGAAGACCGAAGGGAGGATTGATAAATGGAGTGAGGCAGGACATGAGGGCAATTGGTGTTGGAGAGGAGGAAGCTGGAAGAGGACGACACACTGCAGTGACCCCTAACGGGACAAGCTGAGAGCTGAAAACAGAAATGTGGATCTTTCTGATATGTATTCTATACTTAATACAGAGCAGAGATTCAACCGGCAACATGATTGGTATTAATGTCTCAGTCAGTCTTGAAGTGTCGTTTTTGTGGATTTTTAATTTTTTTTGCCCTTGGGTGTGTTTGACACATTGCTACTGCTTCTTCAGCAAGGGAGCCGTGTGATCCAACTTGTCAACGAAACAGCAACTTGAATGTGACTGGTGTATCCCTCTTTAAAAAAAAAAAAAATTATTGGGCTTTGGGCTTTGTTGGTCGTGCCCATAAAGTCTGCGTCTGGCTACAAGTAATCAGAATCATCAGAGCAATTCAGGTGATCTAAATTGCTGCGACTGCTAGATCTGCTCCATTTTTATTGCACTTATGTCATTTTGTAACGGAGCGCATGGATTCCGTGTGATTTGGTAGCTTGCCATTGGACTTCGTCTAAAATCAAACTCTAACCTCAAACTTCTCCACTAGTTTTTTTTTTCCATTTAAAAATACTAAATAGGCTATGGAAAAGAAGCACCAGATAGTGTCATTGCCTGCCAAGTGTGCAATCATGCAACTCCAGACACGGAAGCAGACACATTGAACCCAAAGTCTTTGCAACAGGGCCATTGCAATATATCGGCTGTGAGTGAGCTGCAGAGACACGAGGAAAGAAGTCTCCGTTACCGACGACTCTGCACAGCTGCTGTTGCCGTGTACCGATTGGCTGCGAATGTTTGCTCTCAGGTTTCCCAAGACATGAGCATGGGAGGCTCGTGCACAGCATCAGTGTCACGCTACTTCGAGACCTGTTTTGTCTGAGCATGCAAGGGGATGGACGTGCATTCTCAGGAAATGACTGTGGTGTTTTTATAAGTTAAACCTTGGTGTGGCACGCCACCAACAACGGGAAAACAACAGTCTTCCATCGCGCCAAACGTAGCGATCCAGAATGTATCATGAATATCTTTGAATTAGGTTGCCAATCGATCACACTGAATGTTATTTCAATGATCATCAAGCAAACACACAACTTCTTGGCAAAGGGCTTCTTCATGCAATTCATGCGCGTTGTAGTACATTGATGTGCGTTTTGTAATCATGACTATCAGTACCGTAGACAACAATTTTACTTTATTCGTATTTTTGTATTTGGTTCATTGATTGCTAAATGGAGTTGTGTAGAAGTATTGTGAGTAGATTGTTGGTGTATGTGATTTGCTGATGACCATTCCAAAGTTAGTTACTCCAGCCGACCTTTGACCCTAATGAGGGCAAGCGATATGGACGGATGGACGGACAGAGCTCAGATTTGGTTCTCGAGCTGAAAAAGTTGGGGAACTTTTAAAGGAATCAATGACTCTTGCCACGGTTGGTCGGTTTAAAAACATTCAAATGATTCTCTAACGGTTGATGACTTGAAAATTATGCTGAGTTTCATTTGCATAGACTTAACAAATTTGAGAAAAGCATGATATGCATAATAATTTGAATAGCGCCGTACATGCCCTTGACAGTTTGGTTGCTGAAAGTAGACTTAACTTTTATGCCTGCTGGAAGCAGGACTAAGTTTTGGCGCGGGTGGAGTTGCAGACAGACAGATTTCTGCGCTCTGCTGAAATGTGTGGTGGATGTCATCGTATTTCATTTATAAATAAAACAACAGCAGGCATCGAACCCTTTGGACCATTGTCGAAATCATTTCAGTGAACACATCATTTTTATTATTGCTCTTATTATCATCTGTAATATATTTTTAGGTGAGTGTTTTGAAGAGTTCCGGTTTGGTGGCCTCACTATTGCTTCTGTTTTTTGCAGTTGAGGTTCTGTTTGGCTTCGTCAAGCCACAACCTTCAATTCTGGCTGAGGCAGTTTGCAGCTGAGGTGTGAGTGAATCGGCACCTCCAAATCTGAGGCCATGGTCCTCAGTCGCTGAAGGATAGAGTTCCCTCTCCATGTTAAAAATGAGACCCTGGTTCAAGTGAAAGAATTCCAGTGTGGGGCTTTCGAGGTAGAACCAGTGCAATGGGATTCCGGCCTCATTCAGAAGTTCAAGAGGAGCCAGATGGGGTGGCTCAGACATTTACAGTATTTAGGATGCCTCCTTTGTGTGATTTTTTTGGCTGCATGCCAGCAGAAGGAGGATTGGAACGACCCAGGGCATGGTGGAGAGATTATGTCTCTCAACTGGTGTGGAAACGCCTCAGGATCCCCATTAAAGCAATGGGCGAAGTGGCTGGGGAGAGGAAAGCCTGGGCTTCTCTGCTTAGATTGCTGCCCCCAAATCCAGTTAAGCAGAAGATGGATGGATGGATGGATGCTGCCTCTTGCCCATAATGGAAAACTGCTCACCATCGTGTTTCCTATGTCTAACATATAGGTAGTTGTATTGTAACTTTAGCTTCATTTGATATTGACGGAAGCAATCAAATCTGTCATTTGGGTGCTGAGCTGAAAACGTTTAGGTAACTGCTCTAACATAAAATTGAAATTTATGAGTACATTCAACAGAATTGTTCATATCTTTGTTGGTTGGCAGAGTTATGTTTTTCCTTATGAATAAATTCATTTTTCAATTGCTTATTGAATATAAAATATGTACTCGGATGCTGCATTCCACCCATAATTCAACATTTGCTCCGAAGATAAACTATTGTGCCTTGCGTCTAACATGCTTTGTAGCTTTGGCCTCAAAAGTTGGGTGGTTGTATGATGCTAATTCATAGAAGAAAAAAAAACAGCACAATCCGGTGCGACGCTGCCTCGTGTCATTAACGTAAACTTTGCTATTGTTATTATATCTGGCAGGCAGTAGCTGTGTACTGTATTGTAAATTTACAACAAAATTTTGGTGGATGAAACGGTAACCTAGTTTTACTTTGTGAAACAATACAAAAACCCATCTCTGTTCTTGCGCACTGCCGGACCAGCTGTCCCTAGTCTGGTTGACCCAGTTAACCCGAACAAGGGGGCTTGACCGGCGCAACCATTTTGCCAAACTGCAATTTGTGCACACCAGAGAGACTATGACCGTTGTGCAAGTTCACTGCAATAAAGTGTGCTGGTCAAAAAAGGCAGCAGTCGGTTTCGTCTTGACTTCCTGGATGTCATCAGAGCCGTCACTGTCGGCCTTTAGGGGGTGGAAAAGCAGCCCTCTGCGAGCGGATTGGCCGTATGTGGTGGAGCTGTTGCTAAGGGAGGGTTTCAGTCTGTGACGTAGAGTTATATGAGGCACTTTGAGCGACATATTTTCTATTTCATCAATTTAATGTGTCATGTTTCATTATTGGGCGTGCAGGGGACTTTATACTGATGGTGACAAAGGGGCAGACATCTGTGATTCACAACTACCAAATGTCAGGCTGCCCTTAAGAGGTATTAAAGGTCAAGTTTACCCCTCCACATGCACACCATTTATAAGCCAATTTATAGCAGCGCCAAATTAAAGCGTTATCAGCGCTGGCGTGTGGAGGCATTCAGGCTGTGTCACAGTGCAGATTGTTGGATCAAGGCGGGGAAAAGAACTTTTAAGAGACGAATATTTGACTTGGAGTTTGCTTTGAATAAAAGAATAACCCGGGGCCAACGTACAAACATGAAAGCATCAAAGTCATTGGAAAGACGCTCACAAGCCATAAGCTAAAGGAAAATTGTTTTAACAAGCTACTGTGATCCAATCCCATAGACCACATTTTGCCTTGAAAAAGATAATATTGATGGAGTCAGAGAACTGTTATGTTGGTGACTTAACTACAAAAGTGCAAACATTAAGTCTCGTTGTATTTGTCAGGAACAGCAGTAATGTGCCAGTAATGTCAATTCGACCCAGTTTAACATGTTGAATAATCCCAAAGCGTCAAAAAAAGCAGATTATTCAACATTCTTACCTCGATCAATAACCATTGCAATCCAAATTTCCTGTCTTATCTTTAAAAGCTCTGACCTCACTGAGGCGAATTCATTCATGTTTATAAAAAGTATGTGAGGATAAACGGTCCCGAAAATGGATGGAGAATTCAATTTTTGTTGTACTTTATTGTGTAGATTGTAATTGTTCAAAGTGATCAAGCGTATTAATCCAAATTTATATTTCCAACCATAAATGGCATACCGTAGCAGGGGTAGGAAACTCCGTTTCGGGAGCCATATCCTGCCCGTTTTAGATCCCTTCCTACTCTCAACACACCTGATTCAGCTGTTCATGATCATTTCAGGCCTGCTGATGAGCCGTTCATTTGAATCAAGTGTGTTGGAGTAGGGAGGGATCGAAAACAGGCAGGATATTGCTCTCGTGGAACCGGAGTTCCCTACTCCTGCTTGAAACTGACCGGCATTGACTTTGAAGTCAACATTGGTCAGGTGTACCTAATGAAGAGTCCAAGTTCCTCCACTTCCAAGGCAACTCGCCAGTCGCGTTAAGTCAGCGTGCTAAATAAAGAGGAATCCTTTCCTGTTTGTAAATCCCTGGTAAATCCCCACGATGAGCACCACACAAAGCTGCTCTACCTGCCCCACATTGCACACCTTGTAAGCACTTTACAGAATCTGTTCGGTTTAATGCAGTAGTTTGTAAACATTTTACAGAAGAACTGTTTAAAAAAATGGCTGTCCAAGTATCACCATTATGACATTAAAATTCAGGCGCCTACTATGTCATCGAAAGCATTTAGTTCTTCTACACCCTCATACTGGTATTAAGTGTATTTAAAAGGTATTGTAAGCCGCTTTAGCATGACACAGTTTGAACAGTAACACTGTGCATAAGTTGAGAAAAATAGAAAGCTTTTTTGATTAAAATGTGTAGCACACAATTGAATAGAATTGTAGAAAAAAAAAGCCACACTTAACTTTGAGACCCATGTAGCTACCACTGCACTTTTTATAACCGCGGTGAAATTTGTCTTCGAAGAGGAAGAAAAACAAGCGCACATAAAAGGTCACAATTATTTATTTATTCAATTGCACAATATAAAATACATTTGAGGACAAATAAGATGAGCTATAAGACCTTGTCGAAGCATTTGAGCAATTAGACAAAGGGATGTGAATTAACAGGGCCGAAAACAGTCAAGGCACACCAAGTTACAGACACACTGAAGTGAAGGGAGCCCTTCAAGCTCAGCATTAACATTTTAAAATTAAATTACAACCCCCCCCCCCAAAAAAAAACCAAACCCAAAAAAAAAAAAAGGAGGGACAGAATAACCAGCATTCAATTTCTCCTAGAGTCAAACCTTTTATTCGCACACATATTCATGGGGAAATCTGCAGTGGACACAAAGCAGATCTGCTGTGCTTCATCAGGGCAGTTAAACCTCCACCAAGCACTCAAAATGGGAGTCCTCCTGAGGCAGGACGACAACGTGCCGCAGGCGTCACCGGTTTATGTCGGGAGGAAGGGAGGGAGACGGGGAGGACATGGAGTGCTGACGGCCCCGCTCCGTTGCCAAGAGAATTCCCGTGACATTTCCCATCACGTCAAGCAGTCCCAAGGGAGGAGGAAGAAAGGCTATGAGGAGCAGGACGAGGAAAAAAAAAAGTGCATTCTATCTCATAAAGTTTCCACCGCCGATCTCTCGCTTATATCGGTTGGTGAGGTGGTCTGCCTGCAAGGTGAGTTTGGACAGAACGCCAAAGAGTCCGCGCAGATGAAAGTGAAACTGGCGCTCCAGGTCGGCGTTGTCGTCCAGGGGTAGCGCCCCCGGGATGGTCTTCTGCTGCTGCTCCTCCTGCTTGACAGCCATCTCCAGAAAGCTGCCACCGCTGCTCATCTCCCGCTTGAGCAGACCCCACTCCATGTCATTCTTCATAGACTTGAGGAGCAGGTAGTGCTCGTACATGTCCCTCTGCTGCTTGCTGGGACACTGCACATCGTCATGATCGGGGTGGTGGTTATTGTAGTTGTTGTTGTTGTTGTTGGGTTCCGTCTGGCTGGCCGCCTGCTCCTCCAGGGGCATGTCTCGCAGAAGGCTCGGCACCATGATGGTCTCGTCCATGTTATTGGCCGCCGCGATGAAGCGGTGCATGACGTTAATGAGGGAGTGCTTGTTGGCTGCCGAGTCGCTGCTGATCTGCATCATGGCTGAAGGCTTCCGGGGCTTGGTTACACAGTGTGGCTGGCAGGTGGCGTTAAGGCTGGAGCTGCAAGGGAGGTGTCAAATATTGATCAGATGGCCTAAACAGTCGATGTATTTTCATTTTTACTTTCAAATATACACTGACATCAATCCCTTTTTAATGTGTAGTATGACCTTGACTTCCTGCATCAAACAAACTAAGGGTGAATTATTCGACCTGGAAAAAAAGAACTTACCTGAATTTTGAGATAGCTTGATTGACTGCGTGTTGGGACACTGGTAGAAATATATCCCAAGTCCTTAATTTGGGGAGCTCCGTTGACCACCAGGCGTGAAGGAAATGGAAAAATTTCCTTGTCTGATAAACGCCTGAATTCCTTTTATATGCCTCACAGCCGGCGAGTAGCGGTGCGGCGAGCCAAATCCCGCCCACCCGTTCGTTTGCGCTGATCCCATTGACCCGGGAGGCGGATAAGGGCGGACCTTGAGAGCGTATGATCTAGTTTAAACCAATCGTGAGTCACCAGACTCGTGTCAATCAAAAGGCTTTCAGCAGCGCAATTCGTCGTCAGTAGCTTTGAACATTGAACGTCGAAGCTAACAACCGGTACATACATTTTTATTTTATTTTTTGAAATCATTATTTTAATTATTCATACTCTGGCCCGACGACGTCTCTTTGTCACACAATGTCCCCACAGAATATAGTTGCCCACTATCGCTTTAAAACGTTACGTCTCACAGCTAACTTTTGTGGGCCGCTAGCGCCACCCAGTGTTTGGTTCATCGCTCATCCTTTTGACGTTTCAAAAACGCTGTCACGTTTAAATTAAGTGTTCTGAAATTCCTTGATCTTTCCCCAAAATATGAGCCGTTTCGTGTGTTATGTTCTCACACAGTACACTACCATTACAGTACATTTCAGTTAGTGTACGTTGTCGACACAAATGACTTTCAAACGTGACGTCAGGACGTCATCAAATGTCATCAGACTCAACAAAAAAGCAAAACGTTTCCGATTAGACTAATACAACACTACTAGTACTACTACTACTACTAATAATAATAATAATTATGAACTTGATTGTCACTTTAAAAATGATATTTCATTTCACGTTATTTTCCTTTCAAGGGGCCCCCTCAGAATGTTTTCCCGTTCCCTCCACCAAATCAACGCCCATGATTAGTGGTATTCATTAAACATGCTTTTTTTTTTTTTTGGTTGTAGTTTGCAGCGTTGTTGAATTGCAATGCATCGTCCTTACAGCATTGTCTATTTTTTCAACTACTGAATCAGAATCAGCTCACCTCAACAAGTTAGAATGGAATAAAAACAGCCTTTGTGATGGTCGGAAATGAAATACATCTCATGGCCAATATTGGAACACATGCAATTGTACCTCAAGCTGTGTGGAACAGTGCATTGAAAAATAGGATCTTAAATCACAGCAATAACTTCACCCTACGTCTAAATGCTCAACTTGAAACCAAAAGTCACCAGACACGTCTTTTGGCAACAATACAAAGGTTGTATTGAAAATATTTTTGCCGTTACAAAGTTATTTAGCTCATATTTTACTGATATTGTGCATAGATACTAATGGACTAATAGGTTTATCATTTAACATTTGCAAAGCCAAACATTGTGACAATAGCCTTTGTATTGAAACCTTTTTTATTGCACCTCATGTTTTGGACCATGCGTTGAGTTGATAACATCCACCATATCTGAGCAATAGAAGTTTACAAGTGAACAATGATTAAGTGTATCATTGCGGTGAGTACAACGGCATTTTTGATCCACTCACGCAATGGTATCCATGGGGGAAATTTAGTGCAGTGTTGTTATTCTGCCATAAAAAGAAACAATCTAACTGTATACAGGTGATTCTTTTAAATGGAACACATTCGCAACCATGCATTGTAATACTGCCACAGGAAGTCACTTTGTTAATCTGGATGATGTTCGTGCATGGTCACATGAGATCTGGGAATACAGTACTGCATCATTGTTTCAGGAAAGATGCAAATGGTAGCCAAGCTTTTTGAGATGTATCCACTCTGGGATGAAGCGATTGTAATCAGGCCTCCAGAACGCCGGTCAATGAGGACAAAGAATTTGGGGAAAAGGATTTGAAATTTTTTTTCTGATTAATGTAAAACATGTCGAGGACACACAAGTTATGTGAATTCACCTTTTATTATTATTTTTTCCCCTTCAATACTTTACATGCATCCACAGAGGAAAAGCAATTAAACACTGATGACTTTAATATGAAAATGTGGGTTATTGTTGTTGGCACTTTACGTACGCCATTTCCCCTCACAAATAACCTCACGCACAATCCCTTGTCAGTTTGTCATTTTAGCTGTACAAATTACAAAATAAAGCAAGGCACTACTTTTCCGCGAGAAACAAAGACACAAAAATAAAGTGATAACATTGACACAATGACGTCTAGGCTGAACATTTACTATTACTATAAGAAAAAAAACCATGTTGAAATGTTTGGATCAAACTACACTGTCCTCTCAAACTCCCTTTGGGTTATTCCCTTCTGCTCCTCTGCCAGGTCACGTGAGCGAAAAAAAAAAACAAAAACATTGAGTTTGTTTTCTCTAAAAAGTTTTTTTAAAAATCACAGGAGGTCAGTCCTTTAGGGTGGGAGAGGCACGTCAAGTCACCTGGAAAGACATACAAAAAGTGCTGAAACATTTTTGATTGGATTCGCTGAAACTGGATGCAATCGGGAGCCCTTTTTACCTGCATGAAGCAGCGGCCCTCTTACACCATCTCGTACTGGTTATTGGTTATGTATCGAGACAAGCAACAGGCCAGGAATACCCCTATGAGCTGAGCACAATAATAAACATTCAAAGTATGCGGAATCACATGTGTTCTGATATTTTATTCGAACAAACGTGTACCTCTCTGACCATTATATGCAGCGGGACCTTGACTTACGAGTTTGATCCATCAATCAAAAACAATTTCCTCCTTGAAATGAATTACAATGCCGGTAGTCAGTACAGTCCAAAAAAAGGGCTGCAAGTACATGGGCGAATGTGGCTCTCCTTTCCCACATCCAAGGGCATTACAGTGTCTTAATTGTTCCATGTTATTCTTTCAACTTCATTCGAGTGGCGGCATGGTTTAAGTTCACCCGAAACTCAAATTTTGGCTCACGACATACATTTCAAACAAGTAATTAAAAATTCCATCAAACAACGACTCATCGCTGGAAAAACCTGGGCACCCGTAAGTCAATATACCACTGTATTTATTTAGTGGGGTGTTGAGACTTATCACTAGCAAGTACCTGAAAGAAGGCGATTCCAAATGAGATCCCAGCAATGATATCCAGGTTGGACTCCATCACATTAGTCACCAGCGAGAAGCAACCCTGCGCATAGGACTTTCGTCATTTTTCATTCAATTCAAGTAATTATCCAACATTATTAAGGTCTTGAGATTGTGGGGGAGCCGCAGAGTACACCCTGGACTGATCACAAGTCAGTTGTCCGGTTCATTTTCACACCCGTGGGTGTCAACTCATTTTTGTCACCGACCACGTAGTAGTTATTTTTTCCCTCAGTGGGCCAAAATGACTGTGGAACCATGTAAATGTCCAAACCCATTTTCACTGATGTTGGGATGCTGTGTGAAGCACCAAAAACCCCCCACAATATAATTATTTGCAAATCATTTTCAACCTATATTTAATTGAATACACGACAAAGACAAGCTATTTCATGATCAAACTGATTAACTTTATTTATTTTTAGCAGGTAATGATTAACCGAGAATTTTATGGCTGCAACATATTCCTAAAAAGCTGCGACAGGTGGCACGACTGAGAAAGTTGAGGACTATTTATCCGATACGTGCAGAAAACATCCCACCGGTGAACAGTCTTACGGGGAAAAGGTGGTTTATATAAATATAAATATTATAAACATGATTGTTTATAAAAGGAGTTTCCCTGAATTGCTCAGTCATTCACAAGCAAAGCAAAACCTGTATGAACCTTGCAGCATTATTGGTGCCTTCACGGATGTGTACGTTAGCCACGCCCTTGGCACTAACTCAACTCAAACTTGTACCATCACAGACGCTGGCTTTTGGGCTTTGCGTCCAGAACAGTCCAGATGGTTCTGTTCCTTTTTGGCCCGGGGGACGCAACGTCCACAAGAATTTGAAATGTGGACTCGTCAGACCATGCAACACTTTTGCACTTTGCATCAGTCCATCTTGGATGTGTTTGGGCCTAGTGAAGCCGGCGGTGTTTTTGGGTGTTGTTGATAAATGGCCTTTGCTTTGCATCGTAGAATTTTAAATTGCGCTTGGAATGTAGCGCTGACCTGTCTTGACTGACATTGGGTTTCTGAAGTGTTCTGAGCCCATGTGATGAGATCTTTTACACAGCGATGTTGGTTTTTGATGCAGTGCCACCTGAAGGATCAAAGGTCACGCGGGCATTCATTGGATTGAATAAACTTTATTGTCAAATGTACGGTATGTGTAACATACAGCACAGATGAAATTTCTTCCCTCTCAACATAAAACAAGAGGAGCCGCTGCGGGTGTCCGCGCCGCGATCAAAAGTTGTTCAATGTTGGTTTTCGACCTTGATGCTTATATGCAGTGATTTCTTCCAGATTCGCTGAACCTTTTGATGATGTTATGGACCATAGATAATGAAATCCCTAAATTCCTCGCAACTGTATGTTGAGGTAATTGTCCCAAAACGGTTTGACAAATTTTTCAGGCAATTGTTTACAAAGAGGTGAATGAACCTCGCCGCATTGCTTGCGAATGACTGATCAATTCAAGAAAGTTTTATTTGAATTAAATTATTTGAATTTTACACATCGAATTCACGTGACTGGTATTGATATAGGCCGACTTAAGCCTCATGGATGATCAGTTCCCACAGCTTAAAATCCTGAGAGCAACACCCCGAGATATTGCAGTGTCGAACATCGACTAACTACTGCACAAAATGACAGAAAGTGAATGGAGTGAGGTTCCACAGGCTGGTAAGGGCATGCAGAGTATTTTTGCACGGCAGTCAATAAAATACAATGTATTTAAGCGCTCAGCCCTTCGTTGGATGGACTAAAACGACAACATGATTTTGACGAAAGTGGCAACTCACAGTGTTGTACACTTCATTTTTAGCCTTGTTCAGGTCCTTGAGGGTGTCTGGAGGGCAGTTGGTGTTGGCTTTGCAGCAACTGGCGGGGATGCCCTGGTCTTTGAAGTAGTCCGTTTCGGCCCAGTCCGTGTAGTTTTTCACGCCACAGCATTGCAACTACATGTGACCAAACCAACAACACGAGTACATGTGCATTAAAAATGGTCCCACTGGCGGGTAATTCGCAATGCCCCGCACTGTTACTATAGTCCATTACAATATATTTTACTAGTTACTTCAAAGTAATCAGTTTCTGCAAACATTAGCCAGGGACAATTACATAACTCAGGGGTGGGCAAACGTTTTGGCTCGGGGGCCACATTGACTTCTAAAATTTGACATATGGGCCGGATCAGCACAAGATACGCTACATATAAAAAAACTGCATATGTTGACAGTCCATACCAAACATCAACAGAACAAAAGCATTAACGTGTTAACATACTTTTTTAATGAGAACAGTCAAACAACTATGGTATATGTCCTGTATGAACGTCCAAATATGTGAACAACACACGTGTGACAACACAAGCAACAAAGTGCAACAATATATTGCCTAAAACTGTTTTTTTCCACTCACTCACTGTTTCTAACTTGACCTCCCCTCGAGGTCCCAAGACAGCATTGCTTAGCTGATGTGCAACGAACTTTTGAAGCTAGCCACGAAACGCTTCGAAGTCCTCAATGCTCATAGTTAGTGCTATGAAGCTCACCTTCTCTCTTATTAGCGGTCCAGTTTGCGAAGGTTTTTAAGCATGATAACAGTCAAACCATTCCAGGAAACGTTCATTTACTCGACTGTCTGTCGAGCCACAAGCGATTCAGTCCAAGCATGGAAATTGCCAGAATCCGACTGAGCAAGAATCGCTTCCTTGTTTCTCAAAGTCTCGTAGATTTGAGTCTTTCCAACTCCCAAGCATCTCCGGAATTTTTCGTACTGTATAACCCGCTTCGCTTAATCGGATGCATTCCACTCTCTCGTCCACGGTCATTACTGTTCCTCTTCGTTTGGAACCCATGATCTACAGGACGGAAATGTAAATGACTGAAATGAAAATCTTTCGCAATTCCAGTAAAACTCACTTAGATGTTGCCATTGTGGATCCTCTGATAGAAAATAGCGTCGCGGACACAGTTATTCCGTAGTATCGTGAGCGGGGCTTGCTTGAGTTGGCACTACTGCAGGCTTCCATATGGGTTCCGAGTAGTGGAACTTCCGTTGTTCTGAATCTATCGTTAATGTAATATAGTAGTAGAAAGTTTAAGGCATACGTTTTTTTTTTTACCGGGTTCAGGAATTCGCGCTTGACAGAGGTCGTAGGGTGGTAGATAAGATCTCTCCCTCTCCCTCCCTCCCTGTGCTCTGCAACTTCAAGTCACTGCACCACCTGGCGTTGAAATGCCTGTCGTTACAAGTCCAAATGAAATGAATGCAATCATTCATATCACAACGTACGGTAATTGTGTACCAATCTTTAGCGGGCCGGATTAAAAAGACCAATGGGTCTGATGCAGCCCGCGGGCCGTAGTTTGCTCACCCCTGACATAACTGCTACTTAACTGTGTTCAAACAGGCTCTGTAGTGAACTCAACAACCTATGTAAGAACGATAGGATCAAATAAATGGGGTAATTATCCATTTAATAACTGTTTTGTTCCTCAAAGGAGCATTTATTTGAGGAGGTGGGGTGGGGTTTTATTTTTCTTGACAGAAACAAATACATGTTTGAGGTCATGTGGTAGGTATGTCACCAGCAAGGGTGGGTGAACATTTATGCTCAAGAAACTGCAGTAGCAATAGAGAATGCTGACAGACCGTGCAACGGTCAAGAGGCGCTTCTACAGTGGAATCCATGACACATGCATCTGTGGTGACATTGTAATGGGAATTTGATATTTAACCGTGCTAAAATGTATCTTATAACTAACTGTTTGTGCCATTGTGAGTGCTGACCATGTTATCTGCAGATAGGCAAAGTTGCTTGCTCGTGCGCCAGACTTCATTCATCCTGTTATCTGTAAGTGCAGCTGTCCACAATAGCGACTGTCCTGTGTGGTCTGAATTGAACCCCTCGTGTGAAGTGAAAAATGGGATAAAAGGGGAGGGAGCACCCGACTGCTCGGAGGAGGCTCCATCACAGATCTGTCAATGGTGCTTCTTCATATTTGTTGTAGCTGAAATAAATCTCATTATTTTACAAAGACTTTCATTGCCTTGGTTTCCCTGGACAAAACGACATGACATGCCAGCGAAACACAGAGGCAAACATTTGGTTTCAACCTTTATTTATGATTGACTTGTAGTGATTAGACTTTTCCCCAGCCCTAATACAACTGATATAATTGTCATCAATTTATTTACAAAATAGTGAAACTGTGTTTACTTCAACAACAAAATAATTCATAAGCATTTTTAATTTGTATTATTTAAAATGAATTATTATGAAGTAAAAATTAAACTTAAAAACTATTGAAAATGTGTATGCACAATATGCAAGTCGTTTTCCAAGAATAAAATCAGAATTCAATTGCATTGAATGGAAAAAATAAGTTAAATTCAATTTGAGGAACAAAACGGCTGTAACAACCAATAAATATGACAGGAATCTTGATCATGAAAATGCTCAGCCGACCTGATTCAAGAAAGTAGGACTACTACTCACAGTCCTCTGGATGGCATCCACTGCGGTTCTGCTGCTCTCTGTGCTGTTGTAGGACTTGACTGCATTTTGGTATGCGGTGCCTAATTTTTCCTTTATCTGCAAAGGTCCACAAAAAAAGTGATCGCATTCTTGTCTTCTACTTCATTTCACATCATGCCTACGCCATCGAGAACTCACTTCATGCCTGAAGACGAAGCCTGATATTCCAGCCACTAGCTCGGCCAGGAAGACCACGCTTAAGAACATGGCGTACTGTCCAAAGAGAGAAAGTATAAAACAAGATTGTGTAGATCATTAAAAGCATTGTGGGTATTTTGGTTTGAAGTTTAGAGGATGGGGCGTTGATCCCTCTCCGCTGACCAGTTTGAGCATCCATGGGCTTCCGCGGCAGGTGGCAAAGCAGCCAAAAAGCCCAAATATGATGATGGCGGCGCCGGTGCCGATGAGGACGTACGGCGCGTTTGTGGTCTCATCGGAAGCCAGTGTGATGTACGCCTCCAGGTTGACTTTCCCCCACACTCCCACTGCTAGCAGGATCATGCCTGTGAACTGAGGAGCAGCAGCCAATCAGCATCACCGTAATATGCGGACGTGTGTAATTATGACACACATTGATGCACCTGATACCAGACCGAGTACAAGTACTTACATTTGAGTACAGGCTGATACCAAGAACCGATATTTGCAAATGCCATTACGTCTTGCAATTTATTGGCAGAGTTCATCCATTTTATAGAGTGGAATTTGCAAACAAAGTGTTTTCATCCATGTTTCCCTCGAAGTATCTGTGTTGTACTCTCGGAGCATTTGTCCGAATATGAGTACAGATACATTTCCTCGCATGACAAACAGTCAAACATGTAAATACAAAATGGGAAAACTCTCGCAGAACTGCTGTAGGCCAGAGCTCACGCTCAGATGTCAAACGACACCCCACCAGGCCTCGCCTCTCAAAGATACCGTACATGTCTAACATACAGGCTGTCATTAAGTACAGTATTTTCTGTATTTCTGACATGGAAAGGTTTGATGATCACACGGCTTTGAAAAAGTTTGCTTTCAACCATTTTAAGCATGTGTCAATCATCTTAAGTGTTGAAAGGGTTATAGGGGTAAAACTACAAACCTTTATCTGTTTTCTGTAAATCTGAGATTTTAACCAGTTGCAGGCGGATAAACATAGAGCTACTGTATCAAGACACACTTCCAAACGGATTCATTTTTGACTATTATGTGCTTCCAACTCAATTTGAGGCCGAAGTGTCATTGTTGCCTTTTAATGTCCAGGTATTAATTCCTTTGAAGTGTGTGTGTGCACATGCGCGCGCGTGTGTATTTTGGCGGCGGCGATGGTGGGAGGTAGTGATGTGCTCCACGGTTCGAATCCCTGAAGCGTGTGCCGAGTAATCTAGATGAGTGGTTCATGAATGGGGAGTTGAAGCGCGTGTTGATGACGTCAATGGTGACGTTTGAAGCCCCACGAAGGGGGTGTACCACGTGACTGATTCAGGAAATTATACGATAGGTTCGAGTGTTCGAAATAAAAGCGACAAAGAAACGCTATGGATTCCCCTTCATACCAACTTGCTATCACATATCTATGCACCCCTGCTTCATCAGTACCATATGAAAGAGTTTGTTCAAAAGCAGGTGAAATTCTCTGCAAAAAAAGAAACCACCTGAGTCCAAAAACTTTGGATAAAATATTGTTTTTAAATAAAAACGGATTAGCACTTTATTTTACCTCCTTATTTCACATTTTCACTTGTTGCATAAGCACAAACAGACAAAGTAACACAGAACAATTCATGTAAAAACACTCCTCAAAAACATATTATTATGTGTTCAGAGCATGATTTACACCCCACCATTTTATTGCATGCACCAAGCATGTTATACATTTTCCTGTCCATATGATGGCGTAGTCATGGAAATGATTCATCTTGAAGCCCCGAAGTGTGTGTGAAGTATTTCCCTGCAGGGCTTCACTGCTTTATGGGGCTTCATTTTGCCATCACTAGTGGGAGGTACTGCCACCAACAGTCATAAAAATGACAACAGAAAGCATTCTTGTGAACTTTGGCTGACACGCAGATAAAACCAGCAGCAACAGCAATCATTATCTTTTGAGTGAGTATAAGCGCTATATGCAAGTAGTGCTCCGAACATTATGATTGATATGTGCTATTTTGTTCACACATTTAAGTAAAAATAGTACACTAACAACTCCCTTTCAATTGTTTTAAACTTTTCTGCTAGTAATGTCAACATAATCCTTTTTTTGGACGAATTATATAAGGTGTAGGAGTGTTTTCAACTGTAATGGAGTGGTCATCATGTGATTGGTCTACTGAACTTATTCTTTTTAATTTTTAATAAAGGACCAAACACAGCAAAAGCTCAAGTGTGTGCATAACTCAGGAGGTCATCACCCACGAAGGATGTTTTGTATTTAAATATACCATGTGTGTAATTCTTTTTATTGTTTAGTTTTACAGTAAACTCCCAACATCTTAAAGGCTGTTTAGGATTACAAAATACAATCGTACCAGACTGAGTTATAAATGTTTTGGTTTTATAGGTTAAGATGTCACTAAAATAAAGGCAGATGAACCATACATTAATACGAAAGAGAGTAGCTAAAATTGGAGTTAACTTACTAAACACTTTGACCTGCAGTTTACTTCAACAATGTCACAAAATTCTACCAAACAAGTGTGGAGAAAAACAAGTCAAGGAGTCAAACGTGTCATTTTTCAATATGCGTTTTTTTGGTGGGTTAAATATGAGTTTGACAGCTTTCAAATTACGAAGGCCACCGTGAATGTGCAAACCCGCAGGGTTCGGTACCACCGACAAGGTCAAGAACCAGTGCTCGAGTCTCTTTGATCAATCACTGTGACTTTGATCAATCAATGTTGATTTTACGTAAATCCTTCAATGGCTTGTTTTGTTTTATTATTATTTTGTCTAATCTTTTGTACTTGTGGTGCCACAATAAACATGAATGTCTTTTGATATTGGACAGAAAAAAAGCATTTTCTTTCTTTCAAGATACGTAAATGGAGCAAGGGTACTTCTAGCGTGTGCGTTCCCAGTGACGTCATCGGGTTTTAAGTCTTCTCTTTGATTAATCGCCGGCGCCTGTGCTCTCAAGTAACGGAAACAAAGTCATCGTAGTTTTGGAACGAACATTATATAAAACTTCATTTCATGACTTTATAACGACAAAAGTTCTTGTTTTGATTTGCGTTTGTTCGCATCTTTGAAGCCCGTTGTTGCTGTTAGCTTGTTGTCCTGTAAACTCCCCCAACCCCCTTTCCTCCACATCGACATGGTCGCAGCTCACCCAGAAAATCAGACTGTAGGAGATGAGGAAAGTCTTCAGGCAAGTGATGACCGGTTTCGTTTGAAGCCGACGTGAGGGCGGCGACATGTTTGGCTTCTTTTATGTGACTGTGAAGTATAAAAGAAAGACAAACGATCACTTCAAAGCAGCCCCGAAGAGAAGAAAAAGTCGGTGAAGAGGGATACGTTCTAAGCAAACTCAATAGGGAAGTGACGTCATCGCCGGCCAGATTACTTTTCCCGACGGAATCAACGGTATAAAAAAATAAAAGGGAAAAAAATCAAGTTAACTAGTATATTTAAACTTGTTCCTCAGCAACACCGCTTTCACAAGAAACTTATTTTATGTGAAACATGGCAAATTTGAACCATCTAATTATAATTTACCATATCTATTAAGGGACTGATATGAAAATAATAAGAACTCTGAAAGAAATTCAGACAAATTAATTTTAAATACTGTACATCTGCACCATAAAGTTTTTTATGCCGAAGGCGTAAAAACCTCTGGTGTTTTACTTCAGGCCAGTGCCAAATTACCATCAACGTTCAACCTTTTTTTCTCCGGCGGTTCTGTCAAAATTAAGTTAGTGACGAGTTTAAGGGCACATTCAACACCCTTGATCTTTTAATCATGCATTAAATCAAGGGTGTCCTTTGAAAACTCAAAGAAAAAAATCCAATATCGATTCAGCAATATTATTCATTAAAATAATGCAACAAACATTCATGAGAAAACTTTTGACTACTTTATTCTGAAGGTTGTCACACTCCCTGTTAGGTGTTCGCTAGTTTCTGTGATTTGACTGTCAGATAATCGCTCGACTAACAATTAAGAATTCAGTAAATTACTGTGTGAACATGTATATTTCAGCATTAACCCGCAAATAGCACTTTAATGATTCCAAGAATAACTTTTTATCTTTAATCGACGCGCCGTAACGTCATTGAGTGACAAGAGACAACAGGGCCCCCTAGTGGATTAATACTCGCCACTGAAGCGAGAAGCTATTGGGCTGAGAGCTGCTGAGACAAGACAAAAAACTCCTATTTCCCACTGGAGAGAAACCACTAGGGGCTTTTTAAAAGTCGTTGTAGTGTCATTTTTCAAAGTTTTGTGGAGTGTGCCATTGGTGAGAGTCCGACTTGGGACGCTAACGAGAAGCTGCGCACTACTTTTTCCCTCCCAGTAGTGTCATCCTTTTTTTTTTTTTTTAATCGACCAGAGGTTTGACCATGACCCGTGTCCCGTTGCTCTTTTTGTTCTTGTTGTATCTCACAGGTGAGTCAGTGAATCTCTTAGAATGATAATAATGGATAATTTGCCTGTGAGTGTCTGTCTGACATGTTCTCTCAGTCAAATGTATTGACCGTCTTTAGTAGTAACATCTGTAGTAGATACAAATGTGGTCAATATTTTCAAGACTCCATCCCATTTTAGGAAAACATTATTTGGAATTCCCCAGTAAATCAGAGGTAATAACAATTATCCGATGAGTTTTAAATAAATGAAAGTGGAAATGTGTGTGTTTTTTTTGTTGTTGTTGACAGGGTTGTACTGTAGCCAGAAAATTTACGGTGGGGTGGCCAGGATACATACAAAACAATACATCTTTATTTATGTAGCACTTTCGCAATCGCTGCAACTGTAACAAAGCGCTTTATTGAACCTTTAACATAAAAAAAACAGAAATAATATGACACATTACCTCTCTGAGGAAGTGACTCTAATGCACATGTTCACATATACGCGTCTATACATATGCATGCTCACCCCATCTGTAACTCTGAAGTCAGTGTTAGTCATACCCTGCCCAGTCAAGGTTTCATGAAATGCACAAATATACAAAACCTTTCCCAACACACTCATAATATATGCAGTATCAAGTCTAAGTAACAAGCAATGGTTTGGTGAGCCTATTTTACTTGATAATGCCATTTTGCGTTACGATGCTTTGTTTTCCTGTACTATCTCATGGTCTACTTCTGACTCACACAATGATTTGCAAATCATTGTATTCTGTTTATGTTTAATACAATGTCCTGACTTTACTGGAATTGTGTTTCTAAATGAATTATAGCAGAGTAACAGAGGGTCTAATAATGCTGCATCCATGTGAAAATGACAGGAAAGTGACAGGTATCAAAATATATCCCCAGGTGTGGGGTTGCCAGGGGGTGTGGCCAGATAATGACCAGGGGTGCAGGGGTGGCCACGGCCACTCCTGGCCACCATGTAGCTTTGCCCTTGGATAAGCGTTTGGCAGTACGATAGTCATGATCAGAATTTTTGCCTTACAGTCAAAAAGTGTCAGGTTTGAATCTCTGTTCAGGGCAAGGCTTCCTTTGGCGTGTTAACATGTTCTACCCATGCTTGTGCACACTAAATTTCAGAGAGTATATTTTACTCTAAAAAGACAGTCTTTGGTCTCAGTCTAAAAAGTCGAATTTGCGCTTGGAAGAGAGAAAGATCACAGTAAATTTAAATCAACGGAGTGGATTAATTTTACTCCAAACGATCAACAAACCACCAACAAGTTACTCAGCCACACTTTACCTCATGTAGTCTGAGTGAAGAGAATTTGATCCATTCTGATGATTTGCCGGGGGAGGCAATTGTACTCCAAATGTTGGCAGGGATGTGAACAACACTTTTCTGTGATGATGTGTTTTATTGATTAAGAATTGAATTTTGCCAACATACTTTTGCACCAAACAACACATAAGAGTGTAGTGTGCTTTTCAAAATCAAACACAATCTGTTTCATGAAATTCCATGTGTGTGAATGTTGGAATGTTAGCTTTTGCAAAAGGAAGCTTGTGTGGCTGAGATTCCTTGCTATCATCATAACATAAACAAAAGCGTCTCTGCATGCTCAAAGAAGCCTATTGGCTCTGGGAACATCTCTACCCAGTTCCATGAGGAGTTTGTTAGAGCCTTTCTTCCATGTGTCTCTGCTTTCCTTGTTCTAGCTGTGCGTGGAACCACAGAGGATAGCGGCTACGATGACGTTGCCCAGGAAGATGACGATCTTCCAGACTACACCAGTATGTATGGAAATAATGCACTCATAAATTCACTTGGGCCACACACACACACACACACACACACACACACGCACACAATATAAAATGACTTTCTCTGTTAGTAATGACACATATATCACTCTGATAGGTGCAATATGTAAATGTTCAAAACGATTTGCCCA
>CAAKHF010007994.1:28694-45109 GCA_901007745.1 Hippocampus kuda
ACCACAGAGGATAGCGGCTACGATGACGTTGCCCAGGAAGATGACGATCTTCCAGACTACACCAGTATGTATGGAAATAATGCACTCATAAATTCACTTGGGCCACACACACACACACACACACACACACACACACACACACACACACACACACACACACACACACACACACACACACACACACACACACACACACACACACACAGGCACACTCATCTCTAATCCTCAAAAACACTGTAGCGTATACCTTTGGGTCTCACACAACTAGTTCGAAAATCAGAAGCCTGTAAACTCTTTTTCAATTTATAATAAAGGGGTGATTGGTAACAAAAAACTAATGCGATGCCTTCCCTTGCCCACCAGAACTTCATTGGTGTCGTTCTCCACGTCTTGTCAATGGGGAGATATCCTGCCACTCCCCACGAGGCCGAGCCTATCGGACCACGCAGGGCACCCGCTGCACCATGAGCTGCGACCGAGGCTATCGCCTGATTGGCCGGAGCTCCATCCAGTGTCTCGCCAACCGCCTCTGGTCAGGGACCGCCGTCTGCCGCAGTGAGTGAACACCCCCCCCAATTCACTGTGGGGAATATCCATCCATCCATTTTCTGATCCGCTCATCCTCACATGGGTCGTGGGGCATGCTGGAGCCTATCCCAACTGTCTCTGGGCTGTAGGCGGTGTACACCCTGAACTGGTGGCCAGCCAATTGCAGAAACAAACAAGAACTGAAAGAGGCTGCAGTAAAGGCCTGGAAAAGAAGAAAGCAACAGCCTGGTGAAGTTAATGGGCCAAAGGCGTTATGCAGTTGCTGCAAGGGTTATGCCACCAAATATGAAATGTTATGAATTCATAAATTAATTAAACAATGTCTGTTCCAGTACTTCTGCTCACATGAAAAGGGTGTGGCTTCAAATTAAAGGTGCTCTGTCCTTGGTTGTTTAACACATCTAGATATAAATATCATTAAATAAAAGCTGCGGCAAAGCTGGTCGACTGGTTAGCGTCACAGTGGAGAGGTTCGATTCCAGCTCCGGCCTTCCTTTTTGGAGTTTGCATGTTCTCCCTTTGCCTGCGTGGGTTTTCTCCGGGTACTCCGGTTTCATCCAACATTCCAAAAAAGTGTGGCAGGTTAATGGAATACTCTAAATTGTCCCAAGGTGTGAGTGTGAGCGCAAATGTTTATTTGTCTATGTATGCCCTGCGTTTGACTCGCGACCAGTTCTGGGTATCCCTCGCCTACTGCCTGAAGACGGCTGGGATAGGCTCCAGCACGCCCCGCGACCCTCGTGAGGATAAAGCGGATCAGAAAATTGATGGATGGATGGATAAAAAAAACCCTAGAATTTTGAAATTTTGTTTGATAACATCTTTTTATCCAAAATCCAATGTCTACAGTGTACAATAAAAACAATGGAATCAACCTTGCCATTCCAGTTCTTTTGGAGGGAATTGTAGCATGGACGCAATCATGACATCAGAGTATCAAGCCGATCTTCATGTTTTCTGCAGAGATGCGATGCAGCGTGTTGCCCCTCATTCCGCACGGCAGCTACACATGCACTCAGGGCTTCGTGGTGGACTCCAGGTGCGACTTCACCTGCACCCCCGGCCATCGCATCGAAGGGGAGCACACCCGCACGTGTCAGCACGGGGGGACGTGGAGTGGGGCACAACCTATTTGTTCAGGTACTCTCAGAAGCTCAGAGGTGGCAAAAGTACTCACACTATGCTTCAAGTAGAGGTACAGAGTTTTGCGTTGAACAAAAAACAAGACTCTGGTCAGAGTTGATTCAAATTCTGTACTTGGGTATAAGTTAAAAAAAAAGCCACACACGGACGCACAAATCGGGTTCGTGGCGCTCTTCAAGGGTATATAGCTACACAAGGCAGGTCTAGATGTGAGGACGAGGGTTAGTGTCAGCGTCAAGGGCTAGGTTTAGGGTAAATGGCAAAGGATCTTTGAATCCTCCCCGAAGACCAGTTGACCACCCAGGGTGGTCCTAGAGAACCAGTTGTCCTACAGTCAAGCACTTCAAATATGGGCAAACTATGAGTGATGAAGAATTTAATTGCATCTGACAGCCTCAATCTGCAGCCACAAAATGGAGCTGAACTCAGTACATCTGCTTTGCTGACGTCTTTTTTTTTTTTTTTCCCTCCCACCAAGCACAGCTCTCCAGGGGCTCGCTTTCACCAAAATACACATATTTCCTCCTACGCTGCTAATGGAATCCAAGACTGCGGTCACTTAATCTTCATGTTTCCCTGAAGCAGAGGTTCTGAAACTGGGGTCTAGGAGCTTAGACTATTGCCCTAACTACACAAAAAAAGAGTAAATGAATTCACTTCCCCTGTTAAATGCAAGGAAAATATGTCACATTTTTTCCTCATGTTAATTATAACCTCACACAATATTTTTTTCAAGTGCTAGGACATGGATGAGCAACTGGCAGCCTACTGGCCGCATTCCACACAAAAATTATATCCCCACGTCACATGTAGAGAGTATTGGTATTATGCATAAAGTTGTCAAATATATTGTATGGCCACTTTTTAGTTGACTTTGTCTGTCATGGGGGTGCTCTGGAATGCGACCTCCGCAATACACCACGGATTACTGTACTGTATTCATTTTCCATAAAATGTGTTGTGGATCTCCAAATGACTTCAGATACAGAACCTCCCAAAATAAGGTGTCCGCTATCCAGAATCAGGGTGGCAGAACCTGGAAAACTGACTGCCAGAGTGACTTGGGATGCACCAGTTGCCACGGACACGGCTGATAAAATGCTCGAGTATGGCTCTGTTTAACTTTAGGACCGTTTCCGGTTTCAAATGGAAAGACAAGTTCAACTTTGTTGCTTTTTTTTCTTTAGTGTGATCCTAGTGGGCCAGGAGCCCGGCAGTGAATTTAAGGAGGGACCCAATATTATTCGCTACAAAGTCTACGATCAAGCCAGAAACCGAGCTGCCTGCAAGTTTATTGTCCGTGTTGAAGGTGAGCAGATTCCACACTGAGAGCATGTCAGATTTTACCACCTCAATTAAACCAACCTTCGTTAAGATAAGGCATATTCTTTAGATAAGAAAGTCACAACAAGCCAGTCCACCAAACAAAAAAATGTCACGATGGGGTGCCGTGAGATATGAGTGACCTGACCTATAGGTTTTTTGAGATACGAGCAGGATTTTTTACTTTTGACTTGCAAGCGCAAACTTGAGATATGAGTGCTGTCGACGGGAAGATGGCTCAACACGCTTCACAACAAGCGGCAGTTTGAGAGATATAATTTGGAAAGAATTCTTCAAAAAAGAGACTTCATGCTGTTTATTGCCATTCCTAGCTGAAGATTACTGTCAAAGTAAACATCAAACAAAGAGAATTATATGTTAAAACAAACATATTAAACATAAAACCTTAAAGGGATACTGGTCAAATTAACATTTATGACTTGATTAGTAGTAATTAGTTTAGCTCGTAAAACTGCCTAAAATCTGAAAATAAAACCACTTCTTTATTTATTCATGGAACTTTTACTTTTTTTTTTTGTTTTTTTTACTTTACAAAATTTTCATTCAAATGGAGGCATCCATATCTGCCATTAATCACAGAAGAGAATTATGCTGTTTGTTGAGAATCAAAGGTTCATGTTATAAGAGAGACCTAAATGAAGATAATAAGACGACAGTATTACTGCACGGACAGTACTGTATTTGTTGATTCATTAAACGTAGCAATTCGTGACTGGATGTTTTTATAAAGTTCAATGTTATAGATTGCTATTTTCTTATTAAAAATGACATCATACATACTGGAACACATTAATAGCATTTCCACTCATTTTTAATTGAAGGCGTTGTGAGCATGGATACAGAATGAATCTAATTTGTACTCCTAGGCACAGAAACAGAAAGTTCATTATACCTTCTGCCATTGAGAGAAAGAGCATGAAATTATGCCAGGAGCGCTCAAATAACACCACAGCGTCGTGTTCTGACCTTCTAGTGAGAAGATGCCCTTCACTGTCTCCACCTTTTCACGGTTCCCTCACCTGCTCATCCGATGTCACCAACCATGGCGCCGTGTGCGAATACCACTGCGACGGCGGTTATGAGCGCAGGGGTGTGTCCAGTCGGGTTTGCCAATTCGACCGCAATTGGAGTGATGGGCCTGCGGAGTGCGTTCGTGAGTACGAAATACACATTAGTGGCATGATGACATTCAGCAGTAGCATTTATCCATTTTCTCGAGTGCTTGTCCTCATTAGGGTCATGAGTGAGTTGCGGCCTATCTCAGCTGACTTTGGGCAAGAGGCCAGCAACCACCCAGGCTACCCATCCATCCATTTTCTTGAGCACTTGTCGACATTAAGCAGGGTTGGCTCTGGGTTCTGAAACCTCTGAGCTCAAGTCGATAAACAGTTTATAAAAATCTCTGAGTAACATATAAGTGCAGTTAGTCACAACCCGCCTGTCATTCTTATCTTTGTTGTTGTGAGCGCTAAACCCCAAAAAAACTTTTGTCCATGATCCATTTTTAAAAGGAATCGGCTGATTAATCAGGTGCCCGAGTTTTTTTTTTCTCTACCAAATATCAGAGAAAAAAAATCACTATTGGTCGGGCCTAATCAATTCCATAGTGGCCACCACTTAGAGGGCATAGCTTAATTAGACGGGCTTGGGTCATTCGAATCAAGGAATACCCATCAGTAGAATTGAGACAAATGGTCTCCCCCAGGTCCCTATTGACAATGACAGTTGGCATTGTACGTTTTAGCGATGGAGATTGAGTCAGATGTGAAAAGCGCATCGGCTCTGCTACGTCAATTTTTCGAAAAGAGGCGACTTCTCATCCTGTCTGCGCCCGACATCGCCGACCCGGAGTACCAGCTGCAGAATATCATGATACAAGTGAGGAAAACTTTGAACGCGTCTCAACTTGAAAATGAAAGCCCCTCACAAAAAGCGGTCACAGATCTCTCTTGCTTTTGTCCCGCTCCCAGAAAGCAGACTGCGGCTTACAACTTCGCCACGTGACGCTGATCGAGTTGCTGGGCTCACCGCCGGATGAGACGGGACGCATCAAGGACAACAACTTGACCTCGGTAGTCGTTGAGGAATTGAGGTAAAGTCGAGAGAACATGGATTCCACTTTAACTTTGGAGGTGTCTTCACACTCAAATGCTGAGATGCGGCAGACAGGAAATTCATTTAGTAACATGTACACGTGCACTCACTTACTTGATCCCTCTCACTAACCGACTTACACACACTCTCATAGCCCATTCGCTCTTGCATTAATTCCTCACACATGCATCCACTTACAATCTCTCTCACACTTACACTCATGCACACAATTTCTCACATATATCTCTCACACACACACACACGCGCACAGTTATTGATTTGACCTGAGCACAAAAACGGCAAACTTACGAGATTCTCAGCTAAAAATGTCGGCTCGGCTAGGGGGAAAAACAAAAAACAAAAAAAAAAGAATTTGCTAATTTGATTAACAGAACACCAATTATGATTAAAATCACACCAGACAAAAACTCATTCATAGAAGTAGAGGCGAATCTGCTTTCCCACTGGGCAGTCCAATATGTGTTCAGGCACGGCTCAATTTTCCAGACTAGAAAATGCTTTCAGTGAATTCCCCCCACAAGACACATTCATACACACGAATCCCACATCTGACTCAGTGCATAGTACCGCCAAATAAGGGATTTCAACGGTTTTCCCCGCAGGCTCACATTCCGAATTTCTGGGCAATACTTCAGCATGGTGCTGGTGGACAAGCTCGGGCTGGATCGGGAGCGGTTCATCAGCCCCATAGCGTCGGAGGAACTCTTTTCCTACATTGACAGCTTCTTGCTGGACGAAGAGGAGAGGGAGAAGCTGGAGCTCCACAATGATTTCTGCGAGTCATAAATATTTAAAAAAAAAAGTGGCAGAGTGACAAACCCATGGGGCCACATGCTGATAAGGCCCCAGAAAGCTCAGATGGAATCAGGAGGAAAGTTACATTGCTAGCCTTCTATGCTTTTGATATCACCAGAGTCTACTTGCCAAAATAGAGCACAACAAACATTAACATCGATACTTTTTTTCTTTTAACAAAAGTACTAGTAACACACTACATTTACAAAATTTCCTGAAACTTGGTCAGCAGTTTTATCTCTACCTGATGAACCTATTGTGTTGGTTCATTACAACAAAAGACCATTTCGTGTCAGAATTTGCCTCACTTTATTTTATGAACTCTTGTTTAAATTGACATTGTTGAGCAAGAGTAATTTGCACATTCCCATTTTTCCCTAGTTGACATTTGATGAAAAAATAAAATCCAAAGTTACTCGGGACTTTTGTAGTTTTCTTCTTTATACTTGCTCTTATGTAATTATTTAGATGACTGCATTTTACCTTCACTTGTCATATTTTAAAGCAAAAGTAGTCGAGTACATTTTGTTGCTATGCCTGAGGTGAATGTTTTTCATGCAATATTACACCGAAGTAAAACAGCTGCTCGTAATGCGGAGGTCAGCGGAGATACTATGACTATGGAGCCAAATGAAACGATCCTTAATGGTTTGTCATCATTTATTGGCTAAACAGGATAGTAACAATAGAAATTTAAAAAGTCACATACATATGCAACAAAGATTCAATAAACCTACAACTGCATTTGATAATGATGATAAACAGCAATACCTATATAAAATACTCAAAAAGCGTAGGTTACATATGACAATATAATTTGCTTTGACACCATCATGACTCTTTATGACACCATTTATATGCAGTGCAGCTACTGTTACAAACAATACAAGTGTGCAAGTGTTCTTAAAATAACTCCACAAATTGAGTATGCATTGGCACATTAGTCATCAAAAAAAAAAAAAACATGTCGGAACTTGAGCCCAGCGGGTGGGAAGAGAGTGTCTTCTCATGGCCAATCAACGGCGTGTCCCATCATGTCGCTAGGCGAGCTTCCGTTTTTGCTAAATAAAACACCATCGTATGTGATCAAACCGTTTCTGTCCCGTCATTGCCCTCTGTCCAAAAAGATTCCGGCGTCCTCATTTGCCCTTCTTCTTCCTCATGGTGGTGCGCAATGGAAGAGTGCCCTCTGCCCAAGAGTCTGGGTACTGCATCATCTTCTTCCACAGACTGACCTCTTCTCCAACGGAATCCATCTCCACTTCCTGGTTTCCAATTTTTACAGTGCCTAAAAAGGGGGGATGTTAAGTCAGGGTGCACAAACATTTGGGTGTGGATGTGGGATGAGCGTCAGAGGTTGTCTGGTGCTCATCCCCCCCACTGACCTCATGCATGAATTTAAGATTTACAGCACGTCTGGGCAAGGTAGGGCCTGTGGAAAAATTAATTGCCGACCTCTGACTTATAATATGAGGCTGTGTGAGAGCGCTAGCTGATTTAGCATGTTTCTCGAAGGGTAGGGGTCCCGTGGCCGATATTTTTTGCACCACAGACTGCTTTTACCAAAGTTTTGATGGACTGAAGCAGCGTTACGTGACCATGATGACCGTCCTGTCGGCGATGTCCCCAACACTTGGCCGTCGCCCCCTCAAAACTTTTTGTAGGTACTGCATATGTAGGTGCTTATTTAAAAAAAAAAAAAAAAACATGTAGAAAAGTTTATTTATAGTGTTCAGTCCCTATGCCATGCTATTTAAAATATTGAAATTGCATATAGATCACGAGACAGCAGCAAAGCACCACTCAGCATAGTTCCTTGGCACCAAGTAACTCAAAACACTTGCATCACAAACCACCTTTTCCCATTGAAATGCCATTAATCCCTTCCAGCTGCCCCGCCCTGATTTTTCCATCGGGGTTCTTTCAAAGTTGTAAAAGGTTGCGAAGACATCCGCCAACAGCTTTACTTCATTCACAGCCAGCTTTTCTTGTCACAAATTTGTTTGCCGCTCAGTGGGATACGGGCTTAAATGAAGTTACCTACAATATTCCAGTTGACTGAGGTGCAACCGTACTAAAGTGCGGTTGGATTTGTTGTCAGCGTTTTACCTTCGCCGGAACTGAGGCGCACCCCTCCGAGGAACTCATTGCTCAACATGGGCTCTCTATCCCACACAGTCAGTTCCAGACACATGGTCCTCAGCTGCTCCAGCGTCAACTCCTTGTAGACAAACGTGTGACCGTAGTGAGGATTCAGGTTCTTCTTCACGACGGGTGTCTTTCTCTTGGTAGTCTTGGACTTAGACGGGAACAAGTAGCTGTGAAAACACAGCAAAAAGGGTCTTTAAAAACAGTTGATATCGTAAGAACGTCTTGGAGTTTTGTTTCAGTCTCACCCTTTCACAAAGCTATCCGACGTGCCTCCTCCTCCCTTCATGGCCATCAAATTCTTTGCCTCCTTAATCAGGATGTGGAGCTCCCCACCTTCCACCTCCACTACCTTTTTGCCTAGAGGAGGGCAAAACTAAGTTCAAGAGCAGCAAAGTGTGCCAAAGAAAATCATCTTTTCTCATATTGTACAGCAGCGTTACCTTTGAATTTCTGCAATCGAGGGCCTTTAGGTGTGACATACTTCAAGGAGATCACCAACTCTCCTTTGAATTGAGTGAAGGCCGACGCTGGTATGCAGCACGGAGCCTTGAATGGAGAGCATTGGATGCTTTATGCTCATTTTTTTATGTCATGACAGCAGAAGTAGGAGTATTTAAGCCTTCTTTACATTGCAGATCTTTTCAAAATGTATTGGATGGATGACAAATTATTAAAACAGTGGTGACTTGAGAAACGAGTTTAATTCATTCTATGACCACGCGTGTAATTGAAATGAATGGAAAGGTCGTTCAGCGGCACCCTTCATTTAAAAAACAAAACAAACAAAAACACATATATACTGTATGTGTGTGTGTGTGTGTGTTATGCATTGTAATGAGGCAAAACAGCATGACTTAATATATTGCACTTTAAAAACAACCATACAGCAATGACGTAATTAAATTGAATTCAACAGTTTGTCACGTATCAATTGCATGGTGAATGCGTTGCCATTTCTGGTGTGCCTGCTCAAGTGAGTCGATTTAACTGACACCCTACAGCACTCGTATCAAGTCTGTGCTTGCACCCCCTGCCCCACTCCCCAAAAAAATCTGCAGAACCACAATTTGCATTTTTAAAAATTTGAAAGTCGAGTCACTCCTAACTCAAGGTACCACTGTACTTCACGAAAAGTCGTAAAATTTAATGGCGATAGCGTGACTATAAAGTACAGTATGGCTGTCAAATGTCAAAATGGATCTTGTAACCATAAAAAAAAAATACAAAACAAGACTAAAGAGCTACCCAGTGATAAAGTGCTGATTATTGAAATAATTTAAATGATTTACTTTTGTCATGAGGGGCATACATTCCTCCTGCGGGCGGTCCAGGTCATAGCAGTCCAGAGCGATCTCCACCTCTCCGAGGAAAGGGTTACTGCCGAGGTGGCCGTGATGCCACACAGATATCAGCATGCTTCGAGTTAACAGCTGATTGCGGCGAATGTTGTACTAATGGTGGAGCAGACAATGGGACAAATGAGTTCAACTGCACAGTGATCTGGACAGAGGCTTCGGTGTTGTAGGAAACTAATCAACTATTTTAAGGACAAGATTAAAACTCATTCACTCCCCAAGACATATTTTTGTATTTTCAGATTCCACACATTCAATCCCAGGCATTATCTTTTTTTGAATGTTTTTTTTCCACCCCAAGACTTTGGGTTTGAAAGAAAAAAAAAAATTCTGAAAATGGCTGTTCCTGAATGAGTTAAAATATAAGAGGCAGGTCCTGGCATATTACTGGCGATTTTGCATGTGAGCATGTGGCCCTAAACTGTGGCTAACGGCAGTGCCTACTTCAATCATCATCCTCCTCCTCCTCCTACCGAAGTCCTCAGCAGGGAACAAAGGGCAAGTCCTGCTGCAATAAGCTACAGTCTGAGTTTAATTGACACCCCGTAAAACAGGTTTCTACCACACTACTACACCCTGCCCAATCGTTGCGTGCTTCCGTCTAGATTCAGTCCATTGACGCAGGTCCATCAAGGGGGCGGGACGAGCAAATGTCAAAGTCATGTCGGCACATACATGCTTGTGCGTAGTCTGCATTACAATAGGTGAGCCGGTGTTTATAGCCGGGGGGGGGGGGGGGTGTCAACACTATATCCAGCCAAAGACTTTTTCAAATGCTTCACAGCAAGTCAGGAACAGAATCAACATTGATAAGCGCCACTGTAAATAAATCGTCCTAAAGGTCTCCGGTGGGGTTGTGACGAGGAGTCGTATGGCAACCAGGTTAAGTGTCAATAAAACCCAGAGAACAGGAAGTGTTCATCTCAAGAATACCTTGAATGTTTCTTCATAGACTGGGTCGCAGGTGTGCCTCTTGATAGTAGTCTTCCTTTTGCTCTGGCGAGATTTGTCAGGGAGGAGGTAACATTTGACGTAACTGGATGGAGGAGAGAGAGAGAGAGAGAGAGAGAAAAAAAACAAAGAGCAAACAACCCAATTTTCTCCTTGCGAACCTCTCACGTGACTGCATTTCTCGAGGTGTTTGTTGACACAGAATTTCCCGTTCAGCACAACTTGTTGACTTAAACATACAGTAGCAAACACAGCCAGAATGTGTACAAAGGAGAAACTGTAGGTTTTGCAGCAATCTCAAGTGTTTAAACACAAACAATATGAATTGTTGCACTCGTGGACTGAAATGAAAACCATGTTATATTTACGGATTGGAAAACTGCCGAAGGCTATCGCCGCAGGCCAGTTTGCGGCACTCCTTGATTAAAACCTGCAGGCTCTGGGTGGGCTCATCGTAGAACATGGAAAAGACCACCTCCCCTCTCACGTCCACACTGTAACTGTCTCCGGAGTCACTGTAAATGCTCGTCATGCTCACGCTCTGACAAGGAAAAGGTTTCATTAGACAATTCCTGTTTAAGATTGTCATGTCTTCAGACTAAAAAAAAAAAAAACCCACTGCTGTGATGCGCAAGAAACCATGACTAAAATACTCTCTCAGTCGAGACACATCACTTCAACATAAAATTGTGCCTTGGGTTTCGGGTTTCGCAACCACACTCGTTAACTCGAACTTCATTTGTAGAGCACTTTTCATACACGACGGGGTAACTCAAAGTGCTTCACATTGTTAAAATCACAACCATGAATCCGTTTCAGTTCAAGAGACAAGCTGGGCATACTCTTGGTTAAGCACCCCCCCCAACACTCCAAGAACCCTTTTCGAGGTGGAGCAACCCAGCGGCCCAGGCTTTAGCCTATCCACTGTAGTTTGCTCTCGTCCCAAAGTAGTGAAGAGGTGGTAGTGCTTGACAGTCCAAATGAAGTCGACTTGAGCAAGATACTGAACGTCCAGCTGATCCTGATGCTGCGTCACCAGGAGCTGAATGATAACGCAAGTGCTACAGTATGTGTGCCTGTCAGATGGAAACGTGCAACAGAAGTGAAAGCCCGTTTACTCCGTTTAGACATGTGTATATTGGCTCCAGTGCAGTTCTGGAGGTTAATTCAGATGTGAACGAGTCTGCTATGTTGCAGCTGTAATTGGAGGGGGTGCTGAATGAGGGGAGTTAAACACTCGTTAAAAAAATAAATAAATAAAAAATTATCACATAGGCCCTCTCAGCAATAAAGTGCTAATTTGACAGCCCAAGTCATTATATTTGTTTTGTTGGACAGTAAATTTCAAATGGAAGTGGCAACAAACAGCCTCTTATTTTTAAAAAAAAATTTTTTTTCAAGAATTGTTCACTATCTGCCAAACTGCTGCCTGTTGTGAAGGGAATTGAGTTCTCTGCCAGCATAAAGTGCCTGTTAAACATTTTGATGCAAAAAAAAAAAAAAAACAATCAAACAGAAAACATCCAAACAATGGCTTGCAACTCCAAAAAGCATGCAAATCGGATCACTAACTGAAGGAACAATTGTACTTCCTCAGCACCAATGACTACTTTCCCCATTCGTCAGGGCTTTGGCACCATCTTAGAGCACTACTATTGTATTGCAAAAGCGCACACGCGCACACGCACGCCTTACCAGAGCAGATCAAAAGGGGCTTACATTAAAAGATGTCAAATTTACCATTGAACTTGCAGAACTGGCCATCGAATTTCTGTGAGTGTTAACCAGGCTGTCAATATCCTCCTCTTCATCATCCTGTCAAAGTACAAATCAACAACCACATGACTACAAACATGGAAGTTAATTTTCTAATAAGGTACATTCTATATTTTACATTTAAACATGAGCGTATAATGGCAATACTCACTTGCATGTCTAAATCTGGCACAGACTGGCTCCTGTTTCCCATCGGTACTGTCAATGTGTCTCGATTATCACGCAGATCAAGTGTTGAATGGTGTTCTGACGCGAACGTGCAGAGCATTACTCATCATCCATCTTACTCAGAAGGGAGAAAACAATAAGATGCTTACCAAGAGTATTTTGAGTACGAGTGACGCTCTTCTTGAAAAGTTTCTGAGCATCCAACTCGGGGCTGGGACAGACTTGTTTTATTTCTGGATTCTATGATAGCATACACAGGTAAAATAGTTAGCGTTAACTGCACATGAACATAAGCCAAAAGTTACCAGTGCTCTCGTCAAACACACAACATGGCATTGGTGATTGAGACCTTAAAAACAGAAGCATTTCAGAGGGCGGAAGGCGGACCTTTTTTTTTTTTTTTTTTTTAAAGTATGGAACAGACATGTTATCAAAACACCTGGGACCTGTATTACATTGTGAAAACGTGAATCAAATGCCTCCTACTGTCCGACTTACTTGCGCATCCAAACTTTGTTCAAATTGGCTCGTTACATCCAATACGGTCTCATACATGTCAGGTTGATCACAAACATCCAGCCCATATTTGAGACAATCTGTTGTAAACATGAGTTACGACCACATTCGCTCAGCATTGAGGGCAAACCAGACAAGGCGGGACAGCAGTGGTCATACCAGGAGGATTCTCAATGTTTTTGACGCTCTTCTTGAAGAGTTCGTCACCATCAAACTCTGGGCTTGAACTGGCCTGCTTCATTTTTGGGACCTATAAGGACATAAATGGCTAATCATGTTCATGAAAGAGATGAACAAAGTGAAAAAATGAAGATGGAGAACACTAACACAGATACAGACCAACGTCTACCTGACACGTCAACGGTTTTAGCTGCTTATTACCAAAAGAGTGAGCGCCAAACACCGTTTCTGCGCGCGCGCACACACACACACTTTACCACTGCACAGTACCAGCTGAGCGGTACTTAGGTCACAGGGGGCGGGGAGATTTGTTTTCTACTTCAAAATAATACTTCAGGAAACTGCAAAAAAATATACTGCAGAACTCATCGGTCGGAATAAAACAACAACCGTTTCCTGCATTCACTTCAAGTCAAGAGGAGACTGAGGGCACCAAGAAAGTGGACACCATCAACAGATCACCCATATGATATTAGTTGTGCACACCTGGCAGCCCAGCTGACCAGTAACGATAAACAGCACCACACAGTACTAGCTTTGGCCAATGGAAACGCGTCAACAGCTCGTCTTTGACAAGAATAGGTAACCATGCAGTGGAAAATGTCGCCTAACCTCAAGTTAAACAATAGAGAATTTGAAGCTTTTAACAATCAATCCATGAGAAGAATTTCACAGGTATGAAGTCCATTGCCGATCGACTTACTTGTGTGTTCAATCCTTTTACAAATTGTCTCGGGGCTGGAACTGGGATCGCATGCGAGTCAGGTTGATCACAAACATCAGGCTCATTTTCGACACATGCTGCCGTGAACATGAGTTCAAATGAATTTCTCTTTGCTTTGTGGGGAAAGTAATACCAGAAAAAAAAATAGGGCTTACCAGGAGGATTCTCAATGTGTTTTAAGCTCTTCCTGGAGAGGTTCTCAACATCAAACTCTGGGTTTGGACTGACCTGCTTTATTTCTGTGACCTATAAGGACACACAACTAATCATGTTCAGGACTAGGTGGAATCGTATATGAAGTGCTGCCGCCCAAAGGAAAATGCTTTTATTGCCTTTACAGAAACTTGCTTCCCCCGCACACCCTTACATTTTGGGATTGTCATAGTAACAAAAATTGGACTTGCCATTGGTCAGGCAGAGTATGGGGTGGCGTAAACCAATCGCTCACTTCCATTAGAAAGAGCCTGCCCCGAAAAATGAGGCTTACTTACTTCCATGGCCAAACCAAGTACACTTTGCGTCTTGATGTCCGCCAGGTTCTGATATGAATGAGATTGATCAGAAACTTCCTGCCCAATATTGGCACGTTCTGTAATTATGATAATATGACGAGTTATAACCGAATTCTCGTTGCATTTAGGGAAAACAATAGCAGGACATAAATGACGAACCAGGATGATTCTCAATGTTGTTGACTGTCTTGAAATGTTCGTCAACATCAAAGTCTCGGCTTGGAACGGCCTGCTCTATTTCTGGGACCTTCGGGACAAGGACAAAAGGTTGGTCATATTCGAAGAGAAGTTGAGGAGGAAATCTGAGGCAGACATCAACCCAAGTCTACGTGACAACAATTTAATAGCGGTTAGCGCCTTTACTAACACACTAAGAGTGAGAGGAAAACAGAATTCCAAGTTTTATTATCAACACAAAATCAACATGGTATGGCCGGACCATTAATGTAAATTTAATTGGGATCTCGATATTGGCTTTTCGATATTCAAAACGTTCCAGAAGAAGAACGATGAACGTGCAAAATGGTGCAGTTTATTTCCAATTTCCCAACGTTGCACAAGTACTCTCAAAGCACCATATGTTGCTTGTGTTGGGGTATGCGACTCTGCCATCCCTGAGCATGCTTTAAGCCAATGGTCCCCAACCACTGGTCGGCAGACCGGTACAGGGCCACGGGCCATTTGGGACCAGGACGCACAAAGACAGACCGGCGAGGTGTGAGCAAATTTACTCCATAAGATGTGGTGGAAATGTGCGCGATTCTAGGCAATGGGAGTTCCCCTTCTGATATTGGTTTGCAAGTGGAAATCAACCGAATCCGCCAATAAATGAAAGAAGCAGCAGTAAATGGAAAGTAATCGTTACAAACTGACCAAACGTACAGCTAAAACACGCAGTTAATAGGCAGCCATGACTTTATAAGATCAAGCTATTTTGACAAATTTCTCCCCGAGCAGGATCGCCAAAGCGACGTGGAGGAGGAAGCTGTTGTGCCTCGTACGCCGTCAAAAACAAGGCAGTACTGTACAAGAAACCTGAATCATTTGGAAAAAGTAGCACCCAAGTGATCAAGTGGAAAGCATGAAAAAGTGAGCAGTTTGCACAGTCTGCCCACATAAAGAGGAGCAGTTTAATTGCTAATAATAACTAGCCGGCAGCTACTGGATGAAAGCAATCAATTGTGTCATTGTTTGATCAGTCACATTTGCAAATAACAATGGTGCCCATGCCATATGTAGGATCATAATTTAAAATTTATTTTTACATTATAAGGCATATTTATTATTCCTGAATGGTCTATTTCTTTGTAGTCCACTGTTTTTATATTTGTTGTGCAGTAGAATAACTCTGAAATGAATGGAAAAAAAAAAAATCAAGGAATTTTCCTTTCTTCAGAATTCAAGGATACAAAGATCCAAGGATTTTATTTTGGCGTACCAATACGCATTTCCACATTACATGGCACGAAATATATTCCAAGGTCCCACATGAGCCCGGTAATTCCCAAGACTAGTGAAAATACAAGATCAAATAAGTATAAAATATAAGGGTCAGGGGCGGGGTGACCATCGTGAATTCTGTTAATTTTGCCGAATGGCCAGTGTATTTCTGGGTCGGTCCTGACCATTACACTGACTAGCAGCCGTATGCTTTAAAGGGAATGGGTAGTCATACAATGAATACTGTCACCAAATTTCCCCGCAAGATGTTCATGAGCGAACTAAAATGGAGAATTTACATGTTCCAACAGGCAATTCATGAAAGGAATTTCACACTGCAAATGAAGTAAATTACTGCTCTACTTACTTGCATGTCCAAATCTCGTTCAAATTGTCTCTGAGCAGCCACTGCGACCTCATACGAGTCAGGTCGATCACAAATATCCATCCCATGTTTGACAAATTCTGTCATGAACATGAGTTAAAACCATATTGTTCCTGGGTTGTGGGAAAACACTATCAGGACAATGTGATGCTTACCAGGACGATTGTCAAAGTGTTTTACACTCATCCTGGAGAATTTCTCAACATCAAACTCTGGCTTTTGATTGGCCTGCTTTATTTCTGGAACCTATAAAGGACAAACAGCTAATGATGCTCAACGAGGAATAGATAGAATAGTGAATAAAGCCCTGC